>LUCG01140556.1:0-10991 GCA_001633085.1 Carthamus tinctorius
ATAATAAATATTATAAATAATAATATAATAATTATAATTATGATTAAAAATAATAAAGATTTAATGTCTAATCCTTTTTGGTTAAAAAATTCAACGTTTTCTAATAACTAAATAAAAGACAAAAGGATTTAAATTATCACCCAACTTCCCTTGTATAGTTTCTTAGTTGTCTTATTTTTTCAAAAAGAATGGATGTGGAACAAAGAATAGACACATTCTTTCCTCTTTACTTCTACAAAGCTGATTTCTTCTTGTGAATCTTGTCCCATATAGGTGGGATTTACAAGCCTTTCCTTTGATGCTCACTATATATACATATAATCCCCTATGCATTCTTTACATTCCCTTATCACTTATTAGTTGCTAGTTAAGTATTTGAGTGTTTTGGCTTAAATCCTTTGATTTAAGTTTCAATAGTATTTTTAAGTGTCTTATTTTAAATTAGGTGCACTAGTTTTTTATTTAATCATCGTTTGGTTTGTTAATTAGCCCATAAATGAATTGATTTTTAGTTTAATTTTGTTCAAGTCTCGTTTAAAAACGAGGTGAGTTGGGTGGCTTGGTTAGGCTTGTTTGAAAAACGAGCCTATATTGAGCCAAGCCTTAGCTTGAGTTTTAGTTAAGTTTTTTTGGCTTGTTTAACGACAAGCTGAGCTTGGCGGTTTGGTTGGGCTTGTTTGTAAACGAGCCGAGCTCGAGCTCGAGCTTTCGTATTTTTTAACAAGCCGAGCTCGAGCTTGGTCAGGCTCGGACTCGGCTCGGCTCGACTCGGCTCATTTACACCCCTAGTCAACACCAAGGAACCAAAGATCGGTTTGTTTTTTCAAGTAGGAATGTTAGCCTAGGTTGCTAAGAGTGTAGACAAATAAATATTTATTATCACAAAATATCAGGTTCCTTTCTTATCCACAAATTACATGAGGGTATTTGATTAAGGGGCTGGTTGTTTTTAAAAAAATACCTCTTAAAACCTCTTTTAAGTCTGAAAATTAAGAGGTTTGTAGACTTAAGATTGTTTGTTTTATTTTTAAGAAAAAGTCTGAAAACTTCTTACCGCCTCTGAAATTTTAAGAGGTGCACCTTCCACCTCTTATTTTTTAGATGTGAAATCAGACTTCAGACCTCTTAAAAAACAAACAACACCTATAAGTGATCAACAATTTAAGAGTACTTCTCACATTTCTCATAAAAAATGACACTTCTAACATGATCCCATGCCTTACACTCAAATACACATTAAAGGGCCGTTTACTAAATGTTTTACCCGGATAAGGGCTTACCTATAAGATTTACCTTATTGATTGAGTGGCGAGAAAGCTTATCCCGTAAGAAACAAGGCAAGGAGTCAAAGATCAAGACTCTTACCACGTTAAGTGTGGAAAATGACTCTTACCTATTAAACGCTTACCGGATTTAAATTGCATATCAACAATCCGTTTTTAAGGACAAGAATGTTGAAAAATAAGCTAGTGAAGAAAAAAGTTTGTTGTCCTTTTGAGATTTATATGTTCCCTGAAGAACACACAAGGTAGTCTCTTGGGGAGTGTTTGGTGTCAACTGTCTTCAACATTGAATTTTGGGAATGAGGTTTATTTTATTTCATAAATTTATAGGTTAAACATAAAGTTTGTATATTTTATATGATTATCAAATATTAAATAATTGACAATTCTCTTTTTTAAATATGTGAGTAGAAAAAGTGAAAGTATAATGATATTTTACTGATATTTTCCCCCATCAAATTACTCACAAAGCAAATAAGTTTGAGGAACAAAAGGTTATCATATTAATTTTTGATTATTTTCTTTAGACATGCTAATTAAAATCAACAAAAATGATATACTTGATATATAATTATATATGTTCACTTTGTTTTAGAAATAACTCTAAATACCATAGATTAAGAAAATTTATTGTATGTATTTAGGTACAATTAGACAAAAATTAATGTTTTAAATACGAGTTTATCCGTTTTGGACAAATAGATTTGCCTATTTATAGCTTAAAGAATAAATGTTCTGAATACAAAAATATAGTCTATGAGAAAGAGTAGTCACTAGTAATAGATCTATAAGAAGCCAAAATTTTCATGCTTTAGAGTTGTGTTTTAGAGTTGTTATAAATTTATATTTTAGAAAAGCAAAAGGGCATGTTTCATTAAAACCAACACCAGTATAGATCTTGAAAACGTGCACCAACATTAGACTAGACTTCAACATAACAAAGCTTCTATCGCTTACCAAAAACAAACCCGCCTGCGGTTTTTGAGATCCTAGACAACGTTCGCGACGAACTTACAAGCCTTTGTTGAAACAGAGAAAATACTACGTTTCTGAATGGCCCTTTATATACAAACAATCAAAGCTAGTAATAGCTTCAGAATTGTAGAATATTATGAAATTCAGCTCATATAGAATGAAACAATACCCTATAAATAATACAAGATAGAAAACTAGGAAAAGATACAACAATATCCTATAGACAAAGAAATCCAATATTACTTTGATTTTTAGAGATATCCTTTAATTTTGAGAGATATCCGTAATAAGCAATGTTTTAAAAACCGGTTTTTTAGTTGAACCGGTGTGATGACCGGCTCCCGGTTCGACCGGTTAACCACTGGTTCAACCGGTTCCAAACATTTTTATGTATTTTCCATTTTCCTACATTCATATGTATATAAAACCAACAATTTGATATCTACAAGTTAAAAAACATTAAAAATACATATTACAATAAGTTTTATATTAATTCAAGAACATTAACTAAATAAATAAATAATAACAAGTGTTACACGTAATTTTTTAAAAAAACCGGGTCAACCGGTTTTTTACCGGTTCAACCACTAAACCGGCCGGTTCAATCAGGTCCTTAAAAAGCCATAGAACCGGTCACATTTGATCAAGTCCTTTCACCGGTTCCCGGTTCAACCGGTTCGACCGGGCCGGTTCAACCGGTTTTTAAAACATTGGTAATAAGATGTTTTTTTTCTCTTAGTGGCATACAACTTTCTGAACGTCGGAAAAGATCACCGTTGGAGTGCATAGAATGTTGCGTATGTTCGAAGGATCATTTGGATAGTGTTGATAGAATTCAACACGAACCATCGCTCAAGATGGAGGTTGAAGTTGTGAGAGAAAATTTTGAAGAAATTGAAATTGAGCAAGGAACCTTCTCACATTATGACGACGAAGACGAAGTCGACGTTGATGACTTCGATGAGACAACGGCTTTTGACCAATTTGAAACGACTGGAACACTTGCACCAAATCAACCAAGGGAATACGACGACAATGACGATTAATTGTAATTTTTTAATAATTCATTTAATTGTATTTTCTTAACGTATTTTTAAGTATATTTGAATGACCCAAATACCAATTAACATATTTTAAATTAATCCTCAGCGGTGCGGCCACACCGAGAAGCCCCCCCTTCTCTCTCTTATCCTTTCTCTCTATCTCTCTCTACACTTTACGCTCTCTNNNNTGGTGGGTTCGGGTACTAGCAGATAGACTCCAGAAGGTTTATTGTAGGTTTATGGTAAAGCTGATGTGACACCACTCAGAGGACTCTGATACTGATAGCCTTACATCCTGTGGAATTCCCCTTCTTTTAATATGCAATGCAAACGTGATTGATTACTCTTGGATTTTGTTAAATCAAAGATATATATAGAATACGGTAATTAACAAGAAATGATGATTAATAGTTGCTATGGTACGCCTTTAGAGATGATGATGCATGTTATAAAAAGAATCAATGTCCACACACATTGTATAATGACATGTTAGACCACAACCACGTGTGAGAAAGAAAAATACACATTTCAATAAAAAAAATTAGAGTAAATTGCGAATTTGGTCCATGTGGTTTGGGGGTTTTTATGGATTTGGTCCCTAAACTTTAATAATTACGGATTTAGTCCCTATGGTTTGCAAATTCTTTTGGATTTGGTCCTTGCGGTTTGCAAATTCTATTGGATTTGGTCCTTGTGGTTTGCAAATTCTATTGGTTTTGGTCCCTGCCTATTTGCACTACCAGGAACCAAATCCAAAAGAATTTGCAAACCACAGGGACCAAATCCGTAATTACTAAAGTTTAGGGACCAAATCCATAAAAACCCCTAAACTACAGGGACCAACTCCATAATTTACTCTAAAAATTATGTACCTTTCACAACAACAAATTTTCTATAACCACATATTAGAAAAATGGTTTTATTTTAAATTTTGACCAAGTTTCATGATGACGTGACTGGTGTTTTCTTATGATAATCGTGTCTATATTTATAAGGCTATGTGCATTCGAATCTTTCCAATCCTACTGTTATATCAGTTTTTTTCCAATCCCATAATAAGTCATCTGAAGCCCTCTTTGGTTAGTATCCAAACCCTTCAAAATCCTCTCCCTTTTTAATTGTTTAATTAATTAACACAACATAAATAATTAAAAATAAAATTCATAATATTAAAAAATAAACATTACNATTAACACAACATAAATAATTAAAAATAAAATTCATAATCTTAAAAAATAAACATTACATGAATAATTAAAATTAAAAGTCATAATACTAAGAAATAAAAATTACAAGTTATACTTTTGTTTGATCCATGATTTTCTCGCCAAAACCTCATCCAAGTCGGTACCCTGAAGGTGGTCATGCGGGGTTATGTAAAACTCCATGTCTATATCAAATTCGGTTACCGGTATGATTGATCGACGCACACGTCTCGATCAATGCAGATCTACCGGTCGACGCGCACCTCTTGGAGGTAAATCACTTGAATCGGAGTGGTCAGAGTCACATATATAAGAAATATTGGATAATCTGGACATCGTGGATCAATAAAGGGTTGAGTAAAACCGGGTTGAGCAAATTGTGGAGCAAAACCGGTTTGAGGAGCTTGTGGAGCAAAACCGGGTTGAGGACATTGTGGAGCAAAACCGGTGTGCGAAACTTGGAGAGCAAAACCGGGGTCTTGTTGCGATGGACCCACACCTCCTGATCGACCCGGACCTTTCGCTCGTGAGCGATGGGATGAAGATCTAGTGTTTGAATTCATGATTTAGAGAAAAAGATGGAATTGAGAGAAAGATTAGGATAAAAGTGTATTTGAGAGAGAAAGATAGAATTGATGTGAAAATATAAGTTAATATAGAAGGTTATTTATATAGGGTTAATAAATTGGAAAAAAAATAAAAAAATTTACTTTTTACCGTTATACAACGTTAGAATTTTTTAAAATAAATTTTTTTTTATCTTTATACTCAAACGGGTTGGCGGTGTGTGGAAATCGTCGGAACCCAAAGCCACCGAGCCCGCCCAACCCGCCGGGCTTGAACCCGCTCAGCCTACATCCTTGGTACGCGCAGCCTAATAAGTTTTATTGAAAAGACATACCCGAAAATATAATGCAAGAGTATGTAAAACCTTTGGTATTTAATCAATAAAACAGCCTTAAGAGAAAAAATTCTAACGTTTATATGGCGGTGTTCAAAAACCTGATGACCCCGATCAACCCAACCCAACCCAACCCGGGTTCAATTCTCGTCGTTCGCCCAAATTTATTTTTTTTAATAAATTATTCGCTACAAAAGGATTTTTTTTAGTGAACGTGTCACAGCTTCCTCCTATTTTTTTTTGTAAAGACGAAGAAAGAAATTCTATTTTCTCTCCTATTTACTACGACGACCCAACGTTTAATTGGGTTGAAATTTTTTTAAACCGTAGGTAAGTAATTGGGTTGATATCTGGTTTCTAGAAGGAGAGCACATGTGTGGAAGAAGAACTTTTGGCCCCAACGTATTCACGTTTGCTGGATCTGCATTTTGTTTTTTTTTTTTGTTTTTTTAGCAAATTTGTGGCTTTGAACGATTTATGGGTTTATATAGGTTTTGGATTTAGATTTTGTTTTAATTTTAGGGTTTGACTTAGAATTTTGATTTTAGGGTTTAGTTTTTTGCTTTTGAATGGGAATTAGATTATTGATTTGTGGGTAGAATTTTGATTGTAGGGTTTACATTTTTGATTTTGAAATCAAATTTAGATGCTTAATATATGGGGTTTGATTTAGGATTGATTTCTTAAAGAAGAATTTTGTTTAAGATTGACTTCTTGAAGATGAAGAAGAGTTCTTGAAGATGAATATAAACTTTAAGGACCAAATTCGTAATTTACTCTAGTAATTTATATTAAAAAATAAATCAAAATATAAAAATTACCTACCAAACAAGTTTTTTAATACACTAAATGAAAGACATTTATTTATTTGACTTTACTAAAAAAAGGTTAAATGTAGAAAGTCCTTACATCAATTAATCTCTCTTTCTCATAGTATTTTACAAATTACCTAAAAAAATCACCTTGGAAATATTTTAATTACAATAAAATGCTATATTATAAATTTTATATTATAAAAATGACCATTTAATTCTCTTTATTTTAACACCAATGCTAATATACATTTCGAGATATTTTAACTATTGTAATTTTCAAACAAAACATTTAATTAATATGTTTCATAGAATGAAACTAACATTATATTGTTTCATATAGCTCCATTGTGTAGATTCACACTATGAAACATCATCTTGCATTTCATATTAGTTTTCCATGTCAACAACTCTGTGTTGTTTAAAATGTTGAAACTCTATTGTTTTACAATATGAAACGAAATTGTGTTAACCACACAAGGGTAGTGGGATATTGGCAAAAAATATAGGGGGATATGGTGGAATATCTCATTAATCTGGGTTCAAGTTTAGACGCTAACACTTTGTGGCCAGGCTTCGTATCAAACAGCCGTACAAAATTGTCAAGAATACATCAATGATAAATTCATACGTTTTTTCATACCACGAAATAATAATTCATTGTTCATATCATTTCCATTGTATTCTTTCATATTGTGAAACAACACTTCAATCTCAATCAGTTTGTCGTTCCAAGGTCTTTTCAATAATTTTGGTGGCCATATTACATCTACATCAAAACTATTGATTGATAGATACCTAACAAATTAAACAAAATATTGAAGTTTATAGCATGTATTAATATTAAAGTATCACATATTAAAATAACAAGATTGAAGTGACATATGGAATTCAATTAAATAAAGTTGATCTTCTAAAGTTTTTAGAAACAAAATCTTCAATAAGATCTCATAATCAACTTTCTTCAAAAGAATCATTTTTAATAGCTATTAAGGCTAGTCGATTAAGTCTTTCTTGTGTCATTGCCGTGTGTAAATAGTTCTTCAATAACTCCGACTTCATGAAACTTCTTTCTACAAATGCAATAGTTACTGGAATAATCAACAAGACTTTATAAGCAATAATAGCATCACGAAAGCAGTCTACATGTTTCAAATACTTTAAAATATCAAAAGGCCTAATCTTTTCATGTCGTAAAGAACTCTTGGGAGTAATTTTAATTCCACATATAAGTCATTTCTATCAATATTAGATTGATCTTAATTCTTAAGTGCAATTTCAAAACTAATACAAAAGGACTTTAAACATGCATTATCCATAGAACGCAACTTATCGAAAGTAATAAATAAAAACTCAAACACATTTTCATATTATTGGTATTGTTCGAATATTCTTTTAAAGAACCAATTGCATGATCAATAATGCATAAGAAATAACTAACTCTAAATAACTCTTCCACAAATTTTGAATTAATTTCAGACGCATTCATTGGAAATTATCAAAATATCTTTTCTTTTGAATTTTATTTCTAAGAAAAATGGATCAATATCCAATGTAGTGGTAATTTTCTTTACCCATTTTATAGCATCTACAATCCCATTTCTCTACATCCCTTAAAAGAAAATTAGCCATTTAATTTGTTCAATAGCAACATTAATTAGCATATTTTTTATAGTAAATGTCTACTAACCAAATTCACAATACACAAAATTTCATACCAAACCTCTATCGACACTAGAAACTCAAAATCACCAAGCTCATTTGCTCTAGAGATTTTGCTTTACTTCTGATTTTTGAATCATTATCAAATTTTGTTGTTTGAAGTCATGCTTCTCTTATATCAAACACTTGAAATATTTTGGCTTTTATACTATCAATACGACTTTCCCAACGAGTCATTAACAGCGGTTTAATTATCCATCATTTTACGTTATCTTTAAACACTTGTCATATTTTAGTAGAATTAGCAAATATTGTATAAAGAGTTGAATCTTTCCAAAAAGATTTCTAGCTTTACCACAAATATCGACTATGTCATACAAAGTCGAATTAAGACTATGAGAAGAAAATGAACTATAAAATGCTCTAGGATATATATCTAAGAGTTTCTTTTGCATTCCTTTATGTTTTCCCTTCGTGTTTGCATTGTTATCATAACCTTTTCCTTGAACATGTTTGTATCTACGGCTGGCAAAAACTGACCCAACTCGAACCCTACCTAATAGTAGCAGGTTGGGTTGAGATTTTCAACCCATTTAAGATAAATAGGTCAACCCGCCTAACCCATTTATTTAATTAATGGGTCGAGTTAGGTTAAAATTTCTGACCTGTTTACAACCCAAACTCAACCCATTTACAACATGATTTCAACCCATTTTAATTAGATATAATTATTTAAATATATATTTTTTTGGAAGGGTATTCATGGCTTTGCCCCGACTAATCCCACCGACAGCTAAAGCATGCTGCCCTGAGTTAATCCCCAGTGTATTTAATTATATATTATTAATATCTATTATATAATTTAAATTTTATTCAAGCATAATATTGTAATTACCTTTCACAGCTTATCTCTAGCCGCTTCAATTCTAAATTTCAAGTTTCCATAATTCCTTGTTTCCTTACGTTGTTTCGTTTTCAATTTTCATTCCATGTTATGATTATTGTCTCCCCTTAAGTGAAACCCTAGCCGACAACAACTATTCTTTCCGACAACCGACGATAAGCATTCCATTCATCCCAGAGACCAACCGATGTCCATATATACATAAGTAGTTTAATCATTTATTTTATTTAAAGTTAAAGTTAAATAGGTCAACTCAGGTTCAACCTATTTATTTAATAGGTTGGGTTGAGATAACTATAAACAAGTCAACCCGCTACCAACCCATCAACTCAACAGGTTGGGTTGAAAATCTCAACTCATTTAGTTTTATAGGTTGGATTGGGTTGAGATTTTCAACCCAATTAATAAACGGGTTAACCCCAAACCCAACCCAACTTGACCTATTGTCACCCCTATTTGTATCTAGACCAAGATACTTTAACTCAAATTGTAAAACATCAAATAAACCTTGCCCGGTGTGTCGATCGCTTAGACGACCCACCCCACCCTCTCTCTCCTTTCTCTCTATCTCTCTCTTCTTTTTTTTCTTTTTTATTAATTATTTAGATTGGTATGGGTGTGGTTGAATTGGTAAGGATTGATAAGGTTTTGGTAAAATAGTGGAAAGCTGATGTGGCGACTGGTACCATTGGCAAGAGCCGTCACCACTGTGGATGGTCTTAGAAACCCCGAGTATAAATACTTTGGAAAGTGAAACACAAAACATTTTGGTAATAATCGAGTTTTGAACAAGAAAGGAGCAAGAAATTGGGAGTTGAAGAAAAGTTAGGGATTTGGTGTTTGACAATTATTTGAGGTTATTGGGCGGTGTTGACTTAAATTGACCTCAAGCACATGTGAGTTTTCATGAGACTTTAAACTGGGATGCATGCATATATACAAATTATTTGAACATCATAATTATTAGGGATACATACCTTATACATGATACGATATAATCTTGTTATTGCTTGAGGGTGCTTGAGGGTGATCAGTGAGTATTATTGAATTTGTCATAATTAACCTTGTATGATGATTTATTAATGTGAGATAACTTTATGTTGATGGAATCCAAATGAAATCTACCCCCTAGCCTTCCTTATCAATTAAGTAATCCTTTTGTATTTGCTTGAATCATTGCTTGAACCATTGTGCGTTGCTTACTTCCATTTCTCTAGATAAGTAGCTTAATAGTCATACTAAAATCACTTTATCAATAGTCTAGTTAGAATTTGTGGTAATCTTTGTGGTACTTAATCTCGTAGTTCTTTTGATTGATGCTCGTACTTGGTACTTAATACTTGATTGACACCTTACACTTGCGGTAGATTTGAACGGTTGCATAAACCTTCTATCACCAAATGTCCAAACGAGAAATACTAAATATATGTCAAGTAGAGAAGTAAGGTCTTTCATATGGTTAAGATCAAACTTTGATTGGTCAAGCATTACGGCTTTGACTGATTAAAATTTGTGGCTATGCCAAAAATAGAGGGATAATTCCATAACACTTACAAATAGGCAGACACATATGGGTTCATTGTGAGCTTGTGTGATTCACATATGAAATATAAGTTCATATGCGAATCCGTGCAATTCACATATTAATTATTTTTAACTGATTCACATGTTAATTATATGTACATATGTGAACCTGTGTAATTCATATATGAACTATTTTAACTGATTCTACATATGAACCCTTATGATTAAGGGTGAGTACCGGAACCAGGTACCCGCCTTTGGAACCGGAACCACTTCGGAACAGCCAGTTCTCTAACCGGAACCGATGTGATTGGTTTCGGTTCGGGTTCCTAAAATACGGAACCGATCAGGACCGGTTCCGGTTCTCACTTTTTTTGAACCACTAACCGTTGGGTAGCTGCCAAAACCCGTTTCGTTATATTCAAATAAATATAAGAGTGAATTACAATTTTGGTCCCTGCGGTTTGTTGTTTCCAGCATGTTTGGTCACTACAAAATTTTTATTGGAGAAAAAACATTGTGGTATGTATTTTTGCTCGGTTTTGGTCCCTCAAGACTAACACCATTAGGTGTGTCTGTTAAGTCCCTCCCATGTGCTTTGCACATGGGGGCATTTTAGTCTTTTTACTCAAAAACAAACTACATGGACCAAATTTGTAATTCACTCTAATTCGTCCCCCCC
>LUCG01140653.1:0-24003 GCA_001633085.1 Carthamus tinctorius
AACTCGAACAACTCGATTCGAAGAATTCGAGAAACCCGAAATTCGACTCGATGAACACCCCTATTAGGAAACAATAGAGATATTTATATAACATTTTTCATTAGGACAGATTAGTTAAGATTGTTTTGTATGGCATGTATTTGAAATTCCCTCTATATATGGAGTGCAATTCAAATGAAAACCATACATACCTTATAAACTTGCAAAGCAATTTTCATTTGTTGTTTCATGTGAAACGTGGAGAGTTCCTAGATTGTTGTTTCATCTATGAAACATCCAAGATTGTTTTGTGTGTGAAAAAAACACGACTAATCGACTATACACCTTATTCATAAAACACCACATACACTCACAATAACGAAACATATGAAGGAATATGCTTCATAGCTTAAAATCAAGCTCTCATTCAATGGTTTGGATTGGGTTTGTAACGTATTTGTTGTTTTTATTTGATTTTCAATGTAGCATGAGTTAGCGACAAGAAGTGTCGACGATAACGTATGGGATGAAATACGCAACTTCAAGAAATGTCTACTGATGATGTTTGCCAAGCAAGAGATGGATGTTGTATTTCTTGAAACAGTTATGGGTTTGGCAAAGCAGACCAGGCATTGTATGGTGGAGTGCATTCCTTTGCCTCCAGATATTGCAAAACAGGCTCCCCTCTATTTTAAGAAGGTTTGTGCTATTTTAATTACTATTACATCCGTCCCAAAATAAGTGTCCACATTTCTATTTTAGCTTGTCCGAGAATAAGTGTCTGATTCTACCCTTCCTTAATAATTATAGGGAGAATTTCTTCTATGTCCTTCCAAAACTCCTAAATTACTTCTATATCCTTCTAAACTTTTAAATTACCTCTATATCCTTTCAAACTTATAAAAATATCATCTATGTCCAAATCTTTATTTTAATGGTTATTAAATAATTTAAATATCAATAACTATTATCATCAAATTTAATTATATATAAAATTACTATATTACCCTTATATTATCTAAAGATACTCTAATCCTCACGTTAAAACCCTAATTCATTCTTCAATCTTCAACCATTTCCCCCAATTTCTCACATATTTCCTCTTCAATTTTCAAATAAATTTCTTTTAACTTTCACCTAAATTTATTTCCCCTATTTGATTCTCTCTAAACCAATAAAACTAGAAATAAGTGTGTTTTAATGTGTTATGGTGAAAATTTGACGTTGCATCCTCACAAAACAGAAATTTCATTACCTGAATAAAGAAGGGCTTTTCAAATTGCCAAGTAAACAAATAACAATCCTAGCTCTGTTCCTGTTGTTTTATTTCCAGAACCCCAAAGAAAAAGGAATGGGTTCAAATAGCTTCTCTTGAAGCAACCAACCAAAAATCAGTAGCCCCAATAATGATTTCTAATTTCATCGTCAAATTTCTTTTTCAGTCAGCTGTCATGGTGCTAAGTTCTTTCTGTTACAAAAAATAATAGCATGAGAAATGTATTTCACTATCCAAAAAAAAACTACAACAAAAATGGATGACGTTGTCTGTTACCGTCAGCTCTTGGATGCCAACTCTTTTTGCACTCTTTCAGATTTCTAGAGGGATTTCTGCCCAGCCTCTTTTAATTCCACCTATTTTAATTTAAAAAACACAACTTTATAAAATGGTTTCGTCATAAACCAATTATGCAAATTGATTCTTAAAAACTCTCTTATTTCTAGTTTTGATGGTTTAGAGAGAGAATCAAACAGGGGAAGCAAATTTAAGTGTTGAAAATTGAAGCGGAAAGATGTAAGCAATTGGGGGAAATGGTTGAAGATTCAAAGAATGGATTAGGGTTTGATGTGAGGATTAGGGAATCTTTTGATAATATAAGGATAATATAGTAATTTTATAAATAATTAAATTTGATGATAATGATTATTGATATTTAAATTATTTAATAACCATTAAAATAAATTTTTGGACATAGATGATATTTTTATAAGTTTAAAATGATATAGAGGTAATTTAAAAGCTTAGAAGGATATAGAAGTAATTTAAGAGTTTTGGAAGGACATAGAAGAAATTCTCCCGTGTAATAATAAGATGGAGAAATTCAGTACTCCCTCGTTTATTAAAGGTAAAATTGTCATTTAGGTAATAAAAAAGTGTAATAATTACACATTCTTAAAACCGTGCCTTTTTCACTGTGGATATATGTTTAGGAGCACTGTTTCTCTGTTAAGTACCTTTTGTTCAACATAAGATACGAAAAGTCATGATATCGTGGTTTTTGTTTGCAGGCAATAGATGAAGCTGAAGAAGAATGGAGCCAACACAATGCAAAGAAGTTAATTGATACAAGTGAAAAGGGGTTGCGTCATTCAATACCGAAAGACTTCCCGTACTTCCATGTGGAATTTGGTTTAAAGAAGGGATATGTTCACGTTATCGATGATGAATCCCAGTTCAAGAGCAGTTTTGGTGTTAATGTTGTAAGGGGTATGCTTCGTTTGCCTGCAGAAGACATGCATCGTCGTCAAAAGCACGAGTCTATCGACACTCAGAAAGAAGCTGTCGCAAATTTTGGTCGAAATTGGGAGCCTTTTGACTGGACCAAGCAACTTGATTAGATTTTTATCATCTTCTCTAGCTTGTACCCAAGTTTATTGCATCTTTTGTATGTATAAGAAACCTAGAGCATTTCTTAATGATTCTTTGTTTTAGTTTTTGTAATTGGCAAGGCTTTTTACTGGTTAGTTTTTCAATTTTAATTTTTACCTTCAAGATCAAATACCACTAGGTCAAAGACCCTTTTGGTCGTTTCTTGAACTTGTTATTAGTTATTATTCATTGTTACTATCAGGTTCTCATTGTCTGAACTTGTTATCGATATTGCTGTTTCGTTGGACATCATGCAACCATTTGGTTGATTGTCTTTTCATTATATCGTTTCTACCTTGTTACCATCGCTAGCCCTTTGGGGTGTTCTTCTTGTTTTATCTCTATGTGTTTCGAAGACTTTAAAGTTCTAACATCTTTTAAAAAACAATCGGGTTTTATGTACATTGGTTAAAAGAATGAATATGCATACCATAGATGAATTTTAATTCATTATAATATAAAAGTTATGCGTTGATGCTTATTAAAGATTAAAGAATGAGGGTTTATATATAAATAAAACCAAGTTAACTTTTTATACTTTACTTTCTTTGGGTTAACATTATACATGCAATGATGCAACATATTTGATCGTGAAAAAACAAACTTGTTAAGTTTTAATCCCGTTAAAGTATTTAACCATATTGTTATTATGTGCATATATATTTATATCAAGTTAACCAATGCATTAAAAATAAGAAAAAGATGTCTTGAAATCATACTTCATAAAAATGACATTAATAATCTAATTATTATTTTGTAAATATTATGTGTATTATCGTTGCATTTAGCCCCTAGAAAAACAATCCAAGATCCACATTTGTAATTTATTATGTTTCTTCCTACCAAAGTATGTGTGAGATCATATAAATGTGGATTATGCAAGTTGTAAAATCTTACTTATTAATTTTCGGCTACATAATAATTGACCATAAAATGAGTTGAATGGTTGCTATTTTAGTCAATTTCTCAAAAATTGAGGTTTTTTAAAGAGTGAATTAGACTAACGGTCTTTGTGATTCCTAAAAGATAGATTTTTTAAAGATTTTTTTGGATTTGATTTCTGAAATAAACTATGTACACTAATGGTCTCTAACTTAATACCCATGATCCATCTATTTAACAAAGTTAGTTAGCAACCATTATGAAGGATTAATCAGTCTTTAAACAAACTATTTTATATATCTAATTACAAATTAAAAATTTTAAAATAAAGTAAGTATCAAATAAAAAGTTTTACTTTTATTTGAATATTAATAAATTTACGAAACAAAAAAAACTTAGCCTTAAAAAATAAGTTTAGTTAAACAAAGGAAACCAAGATAATTTCACATATATTTTGAGTTAAGAACTAAAATACTTGAGCAAAATAATGAAATTCAAGTTTAGTTAACTTGAATTAAATATATAATCAAAGTACAAATAATTAAAATAACAAAAATAATAATTATAAAATAAGATTAAAAAACATTGATTATTATGAAAATTAAAAGTTTGGTTCTCATTCTATAGATCCATGATTTTTTTCTAGTGGAAACACGTTTAAGGTAGATTAAAGACCCACAAATTGTCAACTATGTTTTTAGTCTAACTCTACCGTTTTGAGGAATATTTAAAGTTTTTTTTGGTTGATTTTAAGAGATTTTAAACTTTTTTGTCGATTTTGAGAGTTTTTCCTTTTTTTTCGTTTTTTTGGTTAATTTCAAACGTTTTTTAGTTGATTTTAAATTACTTTTTTAATTGATGGTGTCCAGTAAGGCTGTCAAATCCTGACTCGACACGAAAAAAGTGACACGAACCCGACTCGAATCCGAAACGGGTCAAAATCAGGTCGACACGAAGTCGGCACGAAAAAATTGGGTCGTGTTTTGACCTGATTTTTTTTAAAACTAAAATGAAAATATGAAATTGCACGCTAGCAACTCACATCACATGGTTTGACCTTTAGCCTTAAAAGACTTAATGATTAATGCCCAAACCCCAAACAAATAAACCCTCAACATTCTTTTAGTTCTCTTTGAGACTTTACAGTTCATAGTTGGTACTTTTGTATTTAATATACTAGTACACTATTACATATGGTGGTATTGAATGTTTTGAGTCTTTGACCATAACCGTATTTAATATTTTGACATTTCAGTTGATTTGTTTGATAACCGTTATAATTTTATTTCAGTTGTTTAATAGAATCATATATTATTTTATTGGTATTTTAGTAGTTTAGTATTCAAATCAAAATTGAACAGAAATATTCAAAAAATTGTACCAAAAGTTGGAAACAAACAAGAAATTTGAAAATTTTATAACAAAAACCGTGCTCGAAAATCATATTCGAAAACCGTAATCGAAAACCATATCCGAAAATCGGAAAAATACTCGTCGAACACATTTGGCTGAAATGGGTCGACACGAACCCGACTCGAAAAAAAAACGACACGACCTGAACTTGACACGAAAATAATAGATCGAAATTGGGTCGACTCGAAACTGATCCAAATCCGAACTACATGAACAAAAGAAATAATTGAAGGAACTATAATAAAAAAGCTCACAATAATTTGTTTTTAACATAAAAGAAATTGTTTTTTTACAATTTCTAACGGTAATGAATCCGCTTCTCTAGTTTGTTCAAGGTTAATTTTTTTTTTATAAACGATTGATATGAAGTGGAAAATACCGGAAACCATGAGCCCATTTAGGTATTGTTTGGTAAAAATAAGCTGCTTATAAGTTAACTTATAAGTCAGGTACATGTTTGGATGAACCATAAGCTAGCTTATGAGTTAACTTATAAGCTAGGTCTTTGAAAACTACTTTGAGTAACGTTTTGATGACTTATTGTAATTATGAAACTTTTTGTTTTTTTATTCCAAATATACTATTCTACTTTTTACATTACTAATTTTTAGACATGTTTTTTTTGGTCATTTTACAGTCATAAGCTACCTTATCAGCTAGTTTTTGCCAAACGCATCTTATTCATCAGCTACCTTATCAATCATCGGCTAACTTATCGCTAGGTTATGAGCTAGTTTGCCAAACATAGCCTAATTGTAATTAGACCAAAAGAATTTGCAAACCACCGGAACCAAATCCAATAGAATTTGCAATCCACAAAGACCAAATTCGATAGAATTTGCAAACCATAGGGACCAAATCCGTAATTATTAAAGTTTAGAGACCAAATCCATAAAACCTCCAAACCAGAATGACCAAATCCGTAATTTACTCTTGTAATTAACTATTTAAAGAAATTAAAAAAGAAGCGCAGGCAAGCATCTAAGCCACTCGACAGTAAACCCTATAGTTTTAAGCTATTTTTCCTCTGGTAATCTGGATTCATCAGCCAACAGCTGGTATCGGCGGCCGGTTCTCCGTGTTTTGCACAGGTAAGAAGCAACGTTTTTACATGTTAGATTTCGAAAATCTTCGCTTCTGTGATTTATGTTTGTGTTGTTCGATTTGTTGGTCCAAGTACCAGACCCTTGTCTTCACTTTTTTCGGTTGCTTTCTGCTCTCCATTTTCCATTAAGGTTTGCGTTCAAACCCTTTGGACTGCATCTTGGGTTTGTCAAATGGTGCAGTTCATAAGCCTAACAAACAGGAAGATCAGGTCTCAGTGAATCAATGTGTGGGGATGGATTGGGTTGGTGGGTTGAGAGGTGGCTCTCTGTGTTAGAATCTGTAATCAATTAATATATGATTATTTTTATATTCATTTTAATCCACTCCAAAGCTGAATGCCCAAAACACGACTCAATGTTTCAATTGCCCACCACCTATTCGACGTAATGCTCCACTAGTCAATAAAGTTCCATTCACTTGGAGTCTGGTAAAAACTCTATGCCTACCCATTACCTTTCTATTGTAGTAAGCGTTTTCCTCCACTTTATGGTAATATTTTAGTTTCTTGGCCTGTTATTGTTGGTATCATTGTAAATTGGTAGAATGATAGGTGACTAGTTAATTGTATGAGACTCTTAAGTGTAGATATACTATCATGGTGAGCCCAAGCCCACCCTGGGTTGGTGGCGGATCCAGGATGACAAGTGATTGGGGGCACATCTAGAGATATAAAAAAATCAAAGTCGAATAACTCATCTGAATCGAATGGGGTTTGGATAAAACAGTTTCGGGTTATTCAAAGATCCTTGGTAAAACATCATTAACACAACAACATACACATAATCTGACAAAATTAACAATTATTCCCATTGTTGCTAAAGGCGGTTGAGGTGCCTCGAGGCGAGGCGGTCAAAAAATGAACCTGAGGCGACGCCTTTTCTGGGTTAGTTGAGGCATACGCCTCAAGCCACTGAGGCGGGTCTGAGGCGCATGAGGTGATGAGGCGGGGCTGAGGCGGTGGCCTGAGGCGATGCTCATAAATTAGGCTTTTAAGGGTTATTTTTATGTAGGGTTTTCTCTGCTCCCTCATGCTTGTCTCCTCCAGCCCTTCACGAGTTCTTCTTCTGCAGTTCTCCTTACACCTCATCTCCTTTGATTAACTTTCACGAGCTCTTATCCGGTTCTTAAGTCTCCCACATTGGATATATTTTAAGATTTTAATACTATTTTTAAATATGTATATATATATGTATATATATTTTATTATTTTTATTTTCTGCCTCGGGGCTTACGCCTTGGACCACCAGGCTTACGCCTCGCCTCACCAAGGGAAAACGCCTCGCATCACGTTTCCGTACTTTAAAACCTTGATTATTCCAAAGGAAATCCAGATTGTAAAAACCGAAATCATCAAAAAGCACTGAAATTATCGAGAACAAATTAGCAACAAATATTTCTAGTAATTACTTGTTTGTACTTAATGTTGCATTGTTTGCCAACGTATTAACAGCGACTCAACAATGGCAATGCTTTATCAAGAAATCAAACAAAAATCAGAAACATAACAATTAACAAAGATTAAATCACTTATAAATAACACAATTACTTTCTTTGTGAACGTTTCAAACAAAATCATTGGCTTACCAACATCTGCAACCAAAACCAGTGGGCTGTCAAAGTGGATTACCAACATTTTAGATTCAACAGAACCAACATTAACAATTACAAACAAAATCAACATTACCAGCAACAAGTAGCAAATCAAAACAGTGATTAAACATCGCTAAATCAGATTCCAACACTACTAACACCAAATATCAGGTATGAAGTACCAACATTGGTTTATCAGTCAATAGCAATATAACACATAAATCAGATTCTATAATTCATAAATCAATATAAAGAGGTGGATCCAATACTTCAAGAGGTGTTTTAGTGTTTTACCAGGAGCAAGAGCTGAGAATGAGTGGAGCTGTGCTTCTGTGGAGAATCCAGAGTTGAGTCATGTGTTTAGGGAGATGTGAGATGAGAGATGAGTGCTGTGTTTGACAGTCTTTTTTCTTTCAGATACACTTTTTCAGAAGACAGTGTCTGAACGGAAATAGCTTCTCTACTCTCTGGAGTAGAGGCCAGGTTTGCAAACATTTAACTCTCGTAGACCCCGCCTCCAAGTTAGGCATGGTGATTTGTCCCGACCTGGTGGGGAACCTTGTTCATCTGCTCCGATCGAGGGCGAGGATTCCCCGCTTTACCACATACCGAGGATCCCCATTAGGCGAAAACAGGGGACCCACCCCGTTATTAATTAATTATTAATTTAATAAAAATTCGTTTGATTTTAGTTTTGTTGGTCAATAACAATTCAAAAGTCAAAATTGATTTCCAAACAGAGCGAAAAGCCCAAAAGTTCAGAACTAGGTTTAGTCGTTCAGAGCGCTACCTCCAGACCCATCGACAGACGACAATCCACTGACCTCCATCGTTCCTCCGCTTAGGCCGGCTGTCCACCACCATCGACAATCTGCAGACCTCATCCTTCATCTCTCGATTCTCTCTTTAGTTTAAATTACTGTGAGTTTTTTTTACACATCTCTCTTGTTAATATACTGGTGTTTAAATATTCTCTGTTTAGTTTAAGTTTATATAATTATTCATTTTTAGTTTGAGTCTAAAATGGGGCTAGAAGCAGGGCTGACAAATTGTCATGGAACAAGAATGAAAACACAGTTGGAAGGGTCCTGGAATAGGGGATGGAACGGGTCTGGGAATGGCGATAGGAAACCGGGGATGGGATTTTATTCCCCCTACCTGCCGGGGATCGGGGCTGGGGATGTTGCCATGCCTACTCCAAGTGGGACATACCGTAAATTTTTGTTTTTATTATAAGCTTTGCTAACATCTCAATGAGGAGTCTTAAGAAACATGCGACTTAAATAAACAAATGAATATGCTCTGTCAGTTTGGAACTTGTTGCTTGATTGTTGCCTTAATCGGCTGTGGTTATTGTGTTGCATTCATTAGCCTCTTTTGGAGCACAAGTTGTGATTATAATTCTCAGTTCCATCTTGCAGGTTGACGACATCAGAAAGTGAAAAGGGTCGTAGCTCATGATGGAGCTTAAGCTGCTAACCGCCGCTGATGTCACACCTCCTCTCTCAGTGATTGCTGTGTCAAAGCTTGCAGGTGTTCCTCTCACCGTTGAGCCCACTCTCGCATCTGCCTCTCCACCCGTTCTTGTCCTGCCCAACGGGTAATGCAAATCCATTTTGTCTCATGTTTTCGTTGAACAAATGCATGCTAGCTGTTTGTTAAAATGTCTATTTATGTCTAGCTTACTAAGATTTTTCTTGATATGAAATTGCATCTTGGACATAATGAGATAACAGATTTCAGAACTTAATAATGATGCACTGGGAATAGAAGACACTGATTTGAGTAACATGTTGTCCTTAAGTCAGATCTTTAATCACATTTTCGTATACCGAAGAAGTGGAGATTGAGTTTTAATCAATATCATCATGATTCACGACTCAAGCTTCTTGCCACATTCGGTGTTTTTAGCAGTTTTCTTCACTTCCTTGCATGTATAACCCTCTTTTCAGAAAGATCTTCAGAACAAGTTTTGTTTTTGTGAGCTTGGAAATCATGTTCGTAATAGTATTTATGAGCCCGCAATCATCTTATCTTTGAAGTTTTTGGGAAAAGATCTTGTTGGTGCTAAGTTTCTGGTAATCCTGCACGGCTGCACCTGTTGGTGTGATGAAATAAACAAAAGATAAAGAGGTTAGAATGGTTAGTAAAGAGGCAAATGTTACACATGGTGTCTTCATGTTAGGTTGCAGGCTTGCTAAGAGATAAAATTCAATTTCTAGGTGAAGGCATGATATGGAAATTATTAATTACTGTAGTTTTTTTTCCCACTGGGAATCTCTCTTCACATGATCTACTGATTCAACTTAAGTTCAATGTTGATATGAGTTCTTGTTTTTCAGTAAATACAGCTAAAGCTTTGTAAATTATTTAATCTTACCAGTAATACATTCCCTCCTTGCCTAAGTAAGTGTCTTGTTTAGAAAATGGGAGTCAAATAGACTATTGCCATGCACATTTTGCAAGACCTGGGTCTTCCCATAAACAATTACTCTATTTTTTGGTTTGGTTAGGTACATAGGTATGACAAATACTCAATAGGTAAATTACAATATGCAAGTAGTATATGTTTAAAATAGTTGGTGCTAAAAATGAAAAATAATCAGTATTAGGTTGTTAACTTCAAATATTGGAACTAGTGGATTTGGCATTCATAGTCAAGAAAGGCAATCATCCTAGAATTTGGATGACCTACAATCACATTTATTTTAGGGTTTTGAAGTTCACACCTTTTCTTTCTGTTCCTTTTGTTTGCTTTACCATGAAATGATGTGACCGTGTGACAGTCAGTATACATGTCTGTATACTAATAATGATAAATTGATAATCAGTATGAATTGACTCAAAAGATTTTTGGGCTTGATATACTGTGTTTCTTTTGTTTAGTTTGTATTGACTCAAGAATCTTTTTGTAGGCTGAAGTTACGTGGAACAAATGTACTTCTTCGGTATCTTGGCCGTACAGCAACAACCATTCCCAGCTTGTACCAGCGAGATGCCTTTGAAATTGGGCAGGTGAATTTTCTTTTTGGTTTTACGTTTCTAAGGATATTTCAATTTGAAGCACAATAATGTCCTCAGAGAATCTACAAAATGGAGAGAGAGGAGATTTTAGAGTTTTTAGGCTCATTTCTTGCTCCAGAAGATTCTTCAAAGCTTTTTCCAAAATGGATGAAGTGTAATTATTGTTGAAATCTCCAAAATGAAGAACTTGTTGGGTTTGAATGCAATTTTGGTTTATCGATTTTTGACTTTTATTTCTCCATTCTAGAGGAACTGTTGGAAATGCTCTTATTAGATATTTACTTGAGGATTTTATTTTTCATTTCAAGGATCACTAATTATTTTGTCGATCTTTTTACTTTTTCTTCCTAGATCGATGAGTGGCTCGAGTATGCCCCTATTTTTTCTTCTGGTTCTGAGTATGAGGGGGCATGCAAGTACGTTGACGGATATTTACTGCAGCGCACTTTCTTGGTTGGTCATAGCTTATCAATTGCAGATATGGCTGTCTGGTCATATCTTGCAGGTAAATCTTATTAGTTGTGCCCTAATGCTTTCATATTTTGGTGTCTCATCTCCCTAGCAAAACAAAATCAATCCATTGAATATCTTGATTTGGATGAAATAGAAGTGGACAGTCATTTCTGCATATATTGCTAGAGTGGTTTCAAGTATCCTTTTTTATTTGCTCTGTTTTAACTTTATCACCACATGAAAACTTAATGTATAACTTAAGTTCGTGGAACTTTTTACATACTCATAAATCAGTTTTTTTTCCTCTGGTCCATATACATCAATCTACTTTAGACATTGATGAAAATGTTTATTAATGCTTACCAAGTTACCATCAGAGGATGATCAACGATGCAACTTATTCAAAAATTTGATGTAGTTATTAGAATAGTGGGTAAAATAGGTGGGTCAGGTGGGTTAACGGGTCAAAACATGTTGCCTCATGTTGGGTTGACCTGTGAGAACCTTTTTTGAATTTCATAAATAATTAATATATTAAATCTGATGACAAAAACTATTTATCAAAATAATGATCCATTTAATAGATCAATTTAGGAGGTCGCAAACACTTGATTGTACTTTGAGCGACTAAAAAAGGTTCGACCAATTTGACATGCTTTCTTTTAATCTACAAAATATATCTCAACATTGATTCGTTTTTCATATAAATGGGTCGAAAATTCTCCGCTAGTTTATACAGTCAAATCTTCAACACCTAGAGTTTCATGCAATTCTTGGTGATTAATGACTTTCTTTTTGGAATAAGTTTGGGTGTCCAATCTAGCTTGCACGCATCTCGACTAATCCCATGGGGCCTTGACTAGTTGATAACACCATAAATACTAAAATTGCTAACTTTATGGGTGTTGTTTGTTTGTATTTTTTGATAACACCATAAATGCTAAAATTGCTGTTGTCTACAGGGGCTGGTAAGAGATGGGAAAGCTTAATGAAGTCAAAGAAGTACCAAAACTTGGTTCGATGGTACAACATGATTTCTACAGAGCATGCTGCTGTCTTGGATGAGCTAACCACAATGTTTACAAAGAAAAAGGACTTGGGAAAGCCCACATCTACCAAAACAAACGAAAGCGAACAACATAGTAACAAACAGATTGCTAACGGAAATGTTAACGAAAGTGGGAAAGTGTCCAACCGACCTGAAGTAGATCTGCCACATGCAGAGATGGGAAAAGTTTGCTTAAGATTTGCACCCGAACCAAGCGGTTATCTTCACATCGGCCATTCAAAGGCCGCCTTGATGAATCAATATTTCGCTCAACGGTACAACGGGAAAGTAATCGTGCGCTTTGATGACACAAATCCCTCCAAGGAGAGCAGTGAATTCGTGGATAATCTTTTGATAGATATCAAGACTTTGGGCATTAATTACGAAAAAGTTACGTATACTTCCGATTACTTCCCGCAGCTCATGGAAATGGCAGAGAAGTTGATGAAGGAAGGCAAGGCGTATATCGACGACACCCCACGTGAGCAAATGCAGAAAGAACGGATGGACGGAATTGATTCCAAGTGTCGGAATAACAGTCTCAGTGAAAACCTTAAGCTATGGAAGGAGATGATTGCTGGATCTGAAAGAGGACTACAGTGTTGTTTGCGAGGGAAGTTGGACATGCAAGACCCGAACAAATCGCTTCGGGACCCCGTATACTATCGTTGCAATCCAATGCCGCATCACAGAATCGGGTCCAAGTACAAAATATATCCGACATATGATTTTGCATGTCCTTTTGTTGATTCAATTGAAGGTATTACCCATGCGCTTCGATCTAGCGAGTATCATGACCGCAACGCTCAATATTACCGGATCCAAGAGGATATGGGTCTTAGGAAGGTTCATATATATGAATTCAGCCGGTTAAATATGGTTTATACACTTCTAAGCAAACGTAAACTGCTATGGTTTGTTCAAAACGGAAAGGTTGATGGGTGGGATGATGCTCGTTTCCCAACTGTCCAAGGAATCGTGCGCAGAGGTCTACAAATCGAGGCGTTGATCCAATTCATACTTGAACAAGTAAACCTTCCGTACACCTGAGCTATGTTTGGCAAACCATTTTATGATATGCTAGCCATCGGCTGAAAACTTGCCTGATAAAAGTAATCATGTCTGGTAAAAACTAGCTGAAAATGGCCTGAATTAGACTTTTTGGTCATTTATGTGATATATAAGGGGCATAATTGGAAGAAAAAAAAGTTAAAAAAACACTGAATTATGTTTTAAACGCTATCTGAAGTAGCTTATGACTTACCAAATGGGGTTTCTCCTATAAGCTCAAAAAATAAGCTAGCTTATGGTTGCCGGGGGTCAGGTTCAGGGAAAACCTAAAAAAACACAACACTAAGGAACACCCTAGTAGCCCTTCATCTGGGCGATATGCATTTGTGCATACAAGTAATTTGTAACATGCACAAGTGCACAACGTACATGTGCATAAAAACCAAAAAAACAACTTAATTTTCTTGTATGCACAAGTGCATACCGTCCAGATGAAGGGACACTAGGGTGTTCCTTAGTTTTCCTTTTTTTGAGGTTTTCCCCTGAACCTCTCTCTATGGTTGCCAAGCATGAGCTTAATTGTTTCTATTTCTTTCCTATTATGTGCTATAAGCTAATTGTGGATTGTTACTGAAGTTTACGTTTATTTCAATCTTCCTTTCCATAGGGTGCATCAAAGAATCTGAATCTTATGGAATGGGATAAGCTCTGGAACATCAACAAGAAAATAATCGATCCTGTTTGTCCCAGACATACTGCAGTGGTTGACGAAGGTCGTGTGTTGTTGACTCTGTTGGATGGGCCCGAGACTCCATTCGTACGTATAGTACCAAAGCATAAGAAATATGAGGGCGCTGGTGAGAAAGCGACCACTTTTACAAAGAAGGTTTGGATCGAACAAACTGATGCCAGATCCATATCGGCTAACGAAGAAATTACATTGATGGATTGGGGAAATGCAATCGTTAAAGAAATCAAAAAGGGCCCGGATGGTAATGTGACGGAACTAGTTGGGGTTTTGCATCTCCAAGGATCTGTTAAGACCACGAAGCTGAAACTTACGTGGTTACCTGAGATTAACGAACTTGTTCCACTAACTTTGGTCGAGTTCGGTTACCTAATCACAAAAAAGAAGGTACACTTGTTTTTTCTTTGAAATCTCATTTTTTTCTCTAAAAATTGGTAAATTGGTATCCAACTTTAAATCATGGGTGGACCTTATGGCATGTGCCAGCGTTTCGTTCCTTCGTCATAGTGTAAAAAATTGTAGGGTCGTGAAAAGTGTGATCTTATCAATTTGTTGTGTGCCACCATATATATTTTGAAACTACAGTAAGAACACAAGTTTACCTTTGTAGAGTTGGTTGGTTTTTTTTTCTTTTCAAATGTGAGGTTTCGTGTTCAAATTCTGTTAGTCATTTACCTGGTTTTTTGTTTTATAACAGCAGATTTATTGTGTTTATAAAAGAATTGCAATAACAGGATTCGAATATGAGACCTTACATTTTAAAAGCAAGGAACCAACTACTAGACCAATATTGATTTTGTGAAGAATATCTCTATATTAATTTCTTGTAGTCAAATAGTGCCACCGTTTGAAAAAAATTCTTGATCCACCCCTGCTTCCAATCCACTTTTAGTTGATCCACCCCTGCTTCTAATCCACTTTTAGCATGAGGTCTCTGTACCTGAAAAATGATGATGTTTGTGTCCTGCACTCATTAGCCTTCTGTATATGTCTCTGTTGGAACTGGTTATTTACGAGAATAACCTTTTGACTCCAAATCTATGAGAAGGTCATGTATTTATGAAAAAGAAAACGTTGTGTTAAAGATGGATGTGTGTTTATTTATTATGAGTGTTTGATGCAGGTGGAGGAAGATGAGGACTTCATTGATGTGGTAAACACAGAGACTAAGAAGGAGATTGCAGCAGTTGGGGATTCGAATATGAGGAATTTGAAGGTTGGAGATATATTGCAGCTGGAGAGGAAAGGCTACTTCAGATGTGATGCTCCTTTCGTTCGACCTTCAAAACCTATCGTACTCTACGCCATTCCAGATGGCAGGCAAACCGCAACCAAGTAAGCCACTTTCCACCACCCTCTTTTTCCGTATGTTGTTCATTAGTAACACATGAATTAAAAGATTTTGTAACCAAATTATGATTGTGATTTTGTTTCTTTCATTTGGTATTTTAGCCTTTTCTGTATTGCAGTTGATTTTGCTCTACCTTTGTTCTTGGATTCTTTGTGTCATTCCTTATTTTATAAAGGATTTCAAGAGGGGTATTACATACTAATTTCCTTGGAGACAGAAACTCATCTAATCCAATTCAAATTGACCGACTATAATTGCATATCCGATTGTAATCGGATAGAATTGGATCCAAAATTTCTAACATACAAATTGTATTGGGTTGGTAATTGGATGACAGTTCGGAATCTAATAAAACTGAACCAATCAATTCCAATGATCATCCAATTAATAACTATATATAACTATTAACATTTTACGATACTGTTTTAGTTGATATTCATATGAAGTGGTTTTTAACAAATTAAGGAAATATATGAATAATTGGTTGAAACGGTTGAATATTGCATTAAAAAGTTGTATGGATCCTAACCGATCCAGTAGATAACCAATAGTCACCTCCAATGGACCGATCAAGTCATCGATTGGATTGGATCGGATGAAAAAACCCAACGTCCATTAGACGATCATCGGATTGGATTGATCTAACTCTTTTATTTTTCAATTATGATCATCTATAACCAGAAGCACGGGTTTTGAGTAAATCTTAAAAGGTTATGCTTCTGATTGAAAACTCTTGTGTGGACAATACCCACATATGGCATTAGGGCATGTTACATGCCGCATGTATTTGCTGTTGGCTAAGCTCGATGTAAATTGGCTTTCCCTAGGGTACATGGTGTTAACGTCTTCCAACATGCTTGCCCAATAATACTCGATAGCCCTAAAATTCTGAAAGTCAGGGGTTCAAGTTTTACCGGTGGTGAGAAGGGTGTGAGTTTAATTTGCTGTATGTAAATTAACACTAGGACGACCCTTTGGTATTAAACTTGGTTTAGACCTGTCGGACCCAACTTCCAACTAGTCGGTTGTGCCTGTGGGGCAAAAACATGGAATTTGCACGGCGGTGGTGGACAATCGAATATAGACGATGACTTGGCTATGTTATTATTCAAGTTTGAAATGGATGTGATAGATGTGGGTGGTGATGGTTTGTGTTTTGGTGGTCGGAGATGGAGGAGGCGATAGAGGTTATAAGATGTTTTGTTTCTATGGTGTGTAATTCATTTCTATATATATAAAATTTGGTTCAAGAAATGTAAAGATTGAAAATTTTCAATAAAGTAAAAACATATATATAATTAGGTTTAAGAAATGTACAAATTTAGTTTCATATTTTACGTTAAAACACCCTCATACACGACATTTGCAATATGATGAGGTTGGGCCGCTTCGATGGCCTTGTATAATTAGCAATTTTTAATCCTTTTGACCATGTTCTTGATCCAATGTAGAGATAAGGTATGTTCGTTATACCCTTTATGACTCGTTTAGGAATAACCAATTCATTGGGCATGTATGGTTCAAATAATTTGTGTTCGTGAAATTTTGTTGTTGCCATTGGTTAACTAGCGTACATGGTGGATAATGATAACTTGATAAGAATATTTCTAAATTTAAAGAATTTCCTAAACATATTACTTATTTAAAGAAATCTTTTATTTTATTAATTTGTTATACTCATCAATAAATGTCTTAAAATTAAATGTTTATAAGACAAAACTAGTATTTTAGCAAGTGTAGTTAATATTCATATAATATAATCAATATTGTAGTATGAAATAATAAAGTTATTATAGCTGAATGCAATTCCTTTTTTTTGGAGATTTAGATTTTCAATTCTTTGTTATTTTTTTTAAGAATATGTTGGAAATCCTTTAAAGATTTGTGTGTTTGATTTAGGGAAAAGTGCAGAAAACCAAATGAACATTTTGAATTTTTGAAGTTTATAAAATCAATTAAATACATTGTTAACTGGTTGTATTGGTAAATGAATTTCAAAGTAAAAACAAAAGAAGCAAAAAGTTCCTAAAGTCTTTTTTACAATTAGATCCATAAACTTTTTAAAATAGATTAAACACGTTTCGACCAAAACAATTATTGTTAGGCTATATTATATTCGTAAATTAGTTTTTGAGTAAATGAAAAGAAAAGAAAAGGGAAACCTAAAATCATATAGTTTGCGTTTGGTACGTGTGACAAGATGGGACGGGATAAAATTCAATGTCCCACGTTTAGCACAGCATGGGATAGAACATGAATTCACTGTTCCACGTTTGGTGGACATGGCATATGGACAGGAACTAGGACAAGGTGAGACAACATGAGACGAAAAATGTTTTTTTTGTTCCACCAAAATAGATGGAACAATATGAGACAGAAATGGGACAAAAAATAATATATTACTAATTAACACTCGTTTGATATATAACTTCAACATGATATTTATTTTGATGTTTACCACAACTAGTTTTAGGATTAACTAATTGAAATGGTACATGTATTTTGCATAATTAGTTCATTATATTTTGCTGATATATTAAAACATTGTTTCATTTAGTAGGTGTAACAATTTATTTTTTATAAAAAAGTTGATAAACTTGATTCGCTTAAACTTTGAAAGTATGTTGAGATTTTCAAACTTTTTCTATCCTTTCATTGATCATCATTTGGTTTCATGAAATTCAAAATTTTATTTGTTGAAATAATATTTGACGATTTAATAACCTAAAATATAAAAAGAAATATTGAATTAGGATCCGTCATATGTTTACTAAATGTTTACCAACGTAGCGCTTGCTAATGTCATTTCCTTAATACATAAAAAGACGTACTATAATTTTGTAATGAAACATATTTTTTGGGTTTTTGTTATTGAACTATTTTTGAAATGTCATATGGTATGTCATGATAATAAAGTTGAGTTTAAAGGATGCTTACAATAAATAAAGGTCCTAATAGAGTGACCAAAGTTTATAGAACAAAAAAAATGGTTATATCTAAAACTGTTACAAAAAGTATATAGGACGTTTTTTTGACATCGTAACAAGTTTTTTAGAACTTTTTTCAAATAAAACGTCATATTAACTATTTTATAGAAAATTTATAGCTAATATTACACTTTATTTTGAAAATGTTCTAAAAAATTGTTACAACACATTTAAATAGGACGTTTTTTGTTTGATCTTTTAAAACACTCTATTCAAATTCTTATTTATTTTATGTGTCATATAAACTCAATCCCAAAATAGAATTTTGGAAAATAAATTCCTAAAATAACACTAAACAAAATTTAATACGATTTAACCATTAAATGTTTCAACAATAACTAAAACAATTTGTCATAATATTTCATTAAATGGATGGTTAAATGGAAATAACTCAAAAATAATGGATGGCTGGCTTAAGGTTGGTCACCAAATTTAACAAACCATTAATCAAATGCAACCCATACTCTAGTTGAAATTAAAAAGTCAGATTCTTTGATTGATGAGTCAACCATTTCTTCAAGTTTTACAAGCAAAATACTCCACCTAATGGCATATTGTTAGTTCAAAGTTGTTGAACTTCAAAACTACCATCTCACTCAATTCAAACTCTTTCCATCTATAAATTCTTTTCCATTCCATTCCATTCACTTCATCCACAACCAGTATTTCATCCTCCTAAACCATAAGCCTTAAACCTCCTTTTGATCTTCTGAAATATTGAACACATGGCGTCTCAATCCTTAGTTTTGGCTGCAGTGGTAGTGGCATTGTGTTCTGTGGTTGTGCCGGTTTACTCTCAAATCAGTACACCATGCTCGCCTTCGATGATCACTACCTTTACTCCGTGTTTGAACTTTATAACCAATAGCACAAGCAACGGTACTTCTACTCCAACTGCTGATTGTTGTAATTCACTCAAGACCGTCACTAGTACTGGCACAGATTGTCTTTGCATGATTGCTACCGGTAACGTCCCCTTCCAGATTCCAATCAATCAGACCCTTGCCATCTCTCTTCCCCGTGCTTGTAGAATGCCTGGTGTGCCTCTTCAGTGTAAAGGTTCGTAGGTCTTTCTTACAACTTTTTTCCCAATAAATGTATTATATTTTCAGATTATCATATTTCATACCTAGTTTAACTAGTAACATATTATCTTATAACATATGATGATGTGGATGCCAAGTTATCAACTCGTATGATACAAATTGATTACGTGAATGCCAACAAGGTTTATTTATGACACACTCAACGTAATCACTTTTACAACATAATTCACTTGACAAGTTTATATTGATGTCATCACATGTTAAACAAGTAGCAAATTACAAATCAAATTGGTTACCAAAATAAAATTAATTGAAATTGTTAAATTAATTGAATAAAATCTTTTATTATATAAACTATGAACCGATATAAATCCTATTTTATTTTGATACATGTATTTGTTTATCTTACCATTGATGTGATTGTTTCCAAATTGCAGCTGCTGCTGCCACCCCTATTCCTTCACCAGGTAATATACTCGTACCAAAACTATTAAAAAAATATATAAGTTAACAAATCTTTTATTTATCGACGCTAGTTGGTTAAAGATGAATTACTGTATATACCACATTAAATTTATTTTGGTCTTAGGAAGGCTAATCTTTTGTTGGATGTGTTGAAATGAATAGGTCCGGCTGCGTTGGGACCAGCTTTGTCACCCGGAAGTCCATCTACCGTCCCGGAGGCTCTGTCACCGACTTCAACACCTGAATCCAATACAACACCTGCCTTAACACCTGAATCTGATACGACTCCTGCCTTAACACCACCTACATCTACCGGCGGTGGGGATTCAACCACCAATCCATCCAGTCGTCCCAACGTAACGCCTTCGGCTGCTGCGTCGACATATCCTCATGCAACATTTATTCTGGCCACATCTGGAGTTATGTTGATGAAGTATTTCTTGTTTTAGATTTCTTTGTCTTGTGATTATTTATATATTTGTTGTATCATTTCATTTATGATTGTTGTTTGAGGGGTGTGTATGTATTATCTTTTTGCATATAATTGAATGAATATTTGTATTAATCATTATTTATACTAGAATGGGGTTTTTATTTGAACTACGGTCTACGGATTAATAATCATTTTCTTAATAAATTTGTCAATGGATTTTTTCATTTACTCAAATTACTAGCCTTTCCTTAACCTTTTCCTTAATTATTACATTCATATTTAACCTTTCATTTGAATCTCTCACTTATATATACACAGAGATAATTAAGGGGACGTTTGATTGGGGGTATTGAGGGGTCAGAAATGAGAATTATAATGAAAATTGTTGTTTGGTTTGATATTATATAATTGAATCATTCTTGCAGATCCATTAATTCCCGTTCCTGACCAAATTGGGGGGAATGAAATTTTTATTTCTACTTGTTTCTTTTTTCCCTGTATTGTTTCATCTATGGATGTTAAATGAAACATCTTTTGTATTTTCAAGTTGGAAAAACATACTTTTTTAATATAAATCAATTTTTCATTGATTATATTGGGTTAACCAAACAACATTCCCATTTTCATTTTCATTCCCATTCCCTGAAATGAACCAAACGCCCCCTAAGTTCCAATAAGAATGAAAGTTATGATGAGAAGGGTAAGAATGAATCTTCTCCCTTAGATCAATCCTAATTAAAAGAGCCTAATTCTTCACACTAATGGGATTTCTAAAAGCGTAATTCATGGGTGGACATGAGATTAAACGTGATCAAGTCATCAAGGGTCCAAATTTCTTCTTACGCTTCTCACCTTAACTCTTATTCTCACACAATCCTTCATCTATGTATACACACACACACACATACATATGAAAACGTATATAGGGATGGTTATTTTACAAACATGTGAAATCTAACAAATCGTACAGACCTCATTCAACGAATCATAATTTGTTTTTTTTCACTTTTTCTTAATTATGAGGGTTGATTAATCAAAAACATATAAAACAAATTTTATCAAAATGAGAAATACATGAAGCAATTTCATTTTTACATAGAAACAAATTCATCATGAAAAGAGTTATATAAAACAATCACATCATATTAAACTCTTTCATGAAATACTTTCATTCAATTAAACTATGAAATTGACAAGTTTATATGGTTTGTTAGATTTCACCGGTTTGTAAAATAACTTTGACCTATGTGTACGTATGTACTAATTATTTCCCTGATTCAACGAGATATAGTGTAGAAATAAAAGAAACTAAGGTGAAATCGAGATTTACTATTGGACAAACTTTATTGAACATTAGCAAGGACATTCAATGTTACCATACAATGAAGGCAGAAAGAACCATCTAAGGGCTCCTATTCTAAAAATAAGCATATTATCTATAGCGTATAAACCGAAATCAAGTTAAGAAAAGCATTTTCCCTATCCACAAGAAATTCGATCCCAACATGTTTAAAAAAATTAACCATAGATGACGTCACCATCCTTAAGTAATTATTAATTAAGGAATTAATGTTACCTATGGTTGTGTGATAAAATGTCAATAAGCATTCAAAAAACCAAACCAGATAAACCATAGATATACAAACAAATAAATATTTCTCAATCATGTTACTCTTACCACAATTAAACAAATATTTATTAATTTCATCCATTTATCTCATCAATATCTTCGAGGTACAAATAAAAATGAATTTATATAATTGTGGTAAGAGTAAGATGATTGAAACATTTAGGGCCGTTTAGCTAATGCTTATCCGGTAAGCTATGTTGCACGGAAACGGATACGGCAACGGGAAACGAGTACGTAACGGATACGGGAAACGGCAAAACTTAAAAATTCAAGATACGGATACGGCAGAGATACGATAAATATAATATATATATNAATTATCAATAATCAAATCATTTTCAAAATCCGGTTCACTGATAGGGATTAGGGAATTAGGGATGATGATCGACTGATATGATCACTGATGAATGATGAATGATGATCGACTGATATCAGATATGATCGACTGATATCAGATATGATCGACTGATGATGATCGAATGGAATTAAATAATCGATAGGGATTAGGGAATGGAATACGATCGGTTTAGCCCATTAGCCTTCTTTGGAGTTAAAAAGCCCATCACAACCCTAAAAAACCGAAACTTCACCAGAAACGTTTTTGGTGAAGTGGAAACGTTTCTAGGCATTTCCTATGCATACCCGTTTCCTGAACGTTTCTGAAATGGGAACGGCCCTCTCCTAGGCGTTTTGGTGCATCAGAGCCGGTAAGTGATTACCTATTGCAATTGTAAGAGTCAAGACTTTCACTTATAAGAATGTCTCAATTTTTATGAAGGTCTTGTTACACCTAACTAACACTTTGGTTACACTGCAAAATTAGATAATAAAGATGATGGAGTCAATCATAAATTTAGAAATGATTTGAAAGATTCTATAACTTAGGAAGGTTTTTTATTTATTTCCTTATCTCTTGTATTTCCTAATCTCTTGTATTATTGTACTATAAAAGGAGATCAATATATGCATCACCAATACATGGAGACTTTTACAAAACTCTAATATGGTATCAACCTAATTTTTTCCTGGCCTCCTTTCTCTACTTCTCCTTCGTTGATCTCCATGGCTGCCGGTACTGAGTCTTCGGACTCCCCTCTTCCTCTTTCTACCATCCTTCACATGCTTACCATTAAGCTTTCATCATCCAATTATCTCTTATGGCGCCGTCAAATGCTACCTCTTCTTGGCTACCAGAAACTAACAGGTTATATTCATGGGTCTGTGCCTGCTCCGCCAGCCACCATTGTTACAGACAATGTCTCCACTCCTAATCCTGCTTACAACTCATGGCTTGCTGCTGATCAACGTGCCCTTATTCTCATTCAATCATCTCTATCTGAGGAAGCAATGGCCGAGACCTTTGGCCATGATACCGCCCGTGATGTCTGGAAAGCTTTGGAAACTACATACAACCATTCCTCAGTCGAACGAGTACATACTCTCCGTGATTCCCTTCGTCATCTTCAAAAAGGATCCTCTACTGTTGCTGACTACAGTCGGAAATTTAAAGCCATATGTGACCAACTCAGCGCCATTGGTCACCCGCTTGATGAATCCGACAAAATACATTGGTTTCTTTCCGTCCTTGGTTCATCTTTTGAAACGTTCTCGACCACACAACGCTTGATCAGGCCTCGTTCCTCGTTTCATGACCTTCTCTCTCAAGCCGAAAGTCATGATTTATTTCTATCTACCATAACCAGTAATGCCCCATCTCCGGTTGCTTTCACTGTTGCATCTTCTGGTCGTGGTTTTTCCTCCAACGATCATGGTCGGGGATCTTCACGTGGAGGATTTTCCCGAGGTCGTGGTCGTGGAGGTTCCTCACACCGACCTCCTCATTGCCAACTATGTCGTAAGGACGGTCATTACGCAAATCAATGTCCTGATTTACGCTCCTTTGCCAGCCGCTCTTTTCCTCCGAATGCCAATTTAGCGCAAGCTTTTCATACTCAGTGCAATATTTCTAATAGCTTGTAACACCATCATTCTAAAAACACTTATAATTTAAAAAAAATCCAAATGAAATTCAAATTAAGAAATCATCCTTAAAATAAAATAAAGTTAGTTAATGGTAAAACTATTCAAACTATCCCAAAATTCATGTTTTAATAATAACAAGGCATACAAATTTCGTTAAGAAACACGGTCGGAACTGTGGCGCGGCCGAGAGCTCAAAGCGGGTCCTT
>LUCG01140660.1:0-17177 GCA_001633085.1 Carthamus tinctorius
CCGTATTTTAGGAACCGGAACCGGAACCAATCACATCGGTTCCGGTTCCGGAATCGGCGGTTCTAAGGCGGTTCCGGTTCCAAATGCGGGTACCCGGTTCCGATGCTCACCCCTATCTCATTCCGATCAATAAATGCGGTTTTGACCGGGTCCCCTCCTTTAATAATCTCCACCCTCCCATGAATTGCGTCAATCAAGCATGAAATATTGCCACGTGACGCGTTCTCGGTTGTCCTCACGTTCACAACCAAAATTGAGTTCACATTTGAACCTAACCCGATTCAAATGTTGTCAACGGGTGCCGCTATATAGCGGTCGCCGGATATATATGTATGTGTGTGTGTTCAATATATGTGTCGGAAAAGGTGGCCGGACGGCTAATAGCGGTCGCCGGATAGAAGACCTATAGATATTTGGTGAATTTTTGAAAGACATTGACTAGGAGATTAATTGAAATTTCTCAAATGAGTAAAATAATTATTTTATCTTAAAACTTGTAAGATCCCCCTCCACACCAACCAAAACAAACACCCGTTCAAGGAATCTAGCAAATGTAGGAAGCTCAAGAGAGAGAATATAAAAGCATACCAGTGGTCCATTCCATTCGTGTCAAAGACAACCAACATATACTACCACCACCAGCAGCAGAGCCCCCCCATCTTCACACCTACATTCGCCGGCGTATACTCCACGCCGGCCCCGCCATATCCTCCATTTTCTCTAAAATGTAGGTGCACAGAGTAAACGGAAACGAAAAAGACTCAAATTGGTTGTTTCGATCTTACGGCTTCTCTGCTTTTTCCTCCGGTAACTGCAGTTTTATTTCCTTCGTTTAATTGTGCATTTCTCTTGTTTTTCATCTACTGTGACTTGGATCCATGGTTTATTTCAATGTTTTTTTTAGTCGTCATTCGGTGTTTTTGAATGTTTTGTTGAGCTCAATTGGTCAGCATTTTGGAACCCTAATTGTTGATTTGTACGGATTAGAGCTCGAAGTTCTAGTGTTTATTCTCTTTTTTTGTCTTATCATTATTACTGCTATTACTGTTGTGGAGTGTTAATCTGAAGGTGGTAGATGGTATGAGCTTGTGGTTTTAGGATGAAACAACCGATTGGGGGGTCAGGTTGAGGTCAATTATACCACTGATTCTGTAACAACCCTAGCGAAAAGGAAGAAGTGATTTATCTGTTTGATCTCCTAGGGAGATATTCAAAGTCTGGAAACATATAGGCACACTTATCTATTTATATTACATGTAGAATTCATATTTTGGTCAATGTGGTTTTTGAATGTTAACAGTTTTAGGTTGCCTTGTCTAAGTTCTCGTGATGTCGATTTTCTTCTCTTGGGTGTGCTCCTCTTGTGGCTGCTAAATTTGAATGTCTATCATTATGTTGGTGTAATGTCATAAAAAGTGTTCATGTGTCATATTTGCTCCAACATATGCATCCAATCAACAATTAACTTTCCATTGACATACATGGTGATGACTGATGACAACATTGCTGAGGAAATTAATTGAACCAGGTGATTAGATCATTAAAGATAAAACCAAGTGACTTGATTGTTAAACTCCATTATTCACAATGGTTAAAGCATGGATCTTTTTTCACTATCCATATGAGTGGGTGTGTGTATAGTTTGTATGCTTTAAGTTGATTCTTTATAGTGAAGTAGGTTTTCTAAAATTTGCTGGGTGCTGGCTTTCCTATAAGATTAATCAATGCTGGGTCTATAGAGATTTGAATCGAATGTTTGCAAGCTTTGAAGTTCTTGGTTCCCATCTCCTTTATAAGAATTTGCTCTTGATATGAGTTGGAATTGCTAGGCGGTCTTAGTATGACTGTGTCTAAACTTGAATTGTGAAACAACTGAGGAAAGATTGTACCACGGAGGCAAAGAACTAAGAGTTCTGTCAACCTTTTATCTGATAGTGAAGAGGATACAGGGTTAACTCTGTTTTAAAAGCATCTTGTGTGCATGCAAACAATGGCTCTATTGTTTGTCATTTCATGTTATATTCAAATAATTGTGCTATTTGGCTTCAAATATTTTCTCTGATTTGCCATTGAGATCTTTCTATGAGATCATCAATATAATGTAATATTGATGAGCAGTGGTCTAAAATTCCTGTTTATGGTCACTCGTGTAGCTGCCTAGGTTTGCTCCCACTGTTTTTTTGATTGGTTAGGGCTGTTTAGTCGGCTGCCCTCCATTTTGATTTACAACTCATTGTTGAATGAACTTTTTTGTAGGAAAAATTATTCAAATTGATGCACCTTTGTTCTCATAATCACACTCCCTCTCTTTGGAAAAGAAAAAAGCAATGAGTTTGATAGTAAGTGAATAAACAAATGAGAGAGTATGATTTTTGATTTCTTATTTTTGATATTCAACAAAGAGACCAATCCCGTTTGAAAAGAAAAAAAGCAATGAGTTTGATTTCAGACACTATGGCTAGCATCTTTTTCTGTCTAAGAATTTATTCATCATCATCACCTATCAAAATGATCATGTACATAGACAATCAAAAAGCTACTTTCTTGGTTGCCTTATTAGGCTACATATTTCTGAAGATGTTTTCTACATTCTTGAACACCCTTTTGTTGAGCAATTGGAAGAGAACATCAGAAGAATCAACAAGAAAGGGGTCAAAGTTCATACCATTTTGATTTGAGGTGATTGTCATTGACATTCTTATTTTGTACATTGTCTTGTACATGATCAATGGTCCTCCTTTCCTAGTATGGACAATGGGATTTTGAGAGCTGGTTTGTTTCTGCCATTTCGGATTGATATGTGGTTGTTATTTTGGTTCTGACAGGCTGATTTTAGGATGCATTTCAGTTGTGGGTTGTGTTTTGACAGACTGATTAAGTGATTTTTGGTTGGTGTTGTAGGCCGACTACTTTTAGGTCAGGGAACATTGATTAAATTAGTGGTGGATCCAAGAATTTTTCCTAGTGAGGGCACCTTCAAGATAAATTAAAGATCCGCAAAGTTGTCCGATTCGTTTTTACCTTAATTCCACTGTTTTTTGAAGGATTTTAAAAGTTTTCTTGATTGATTTCAAGGGATTTCTAAATTTTTTGTCGATTTTGAGGGACTTTTTTTTTGATGGATTTTGAGATTTTTTTGGTTTTTTAGTTGATTTTAAGGTAGTTTTTTGGTTAATGGGGTCCCAAATAAAAAATCACAGGTGGAATCAATGGTACAAGATAAAAAACTGATTTTTAATTTTTTACATAAAAAATATTGTTTTCTTTACTTTCTAGTGGGGGACCCATACCCATCCCCCAACACCCAACACTTTGCATCCGCCCATGCTTGAATATCTTGGAGTTGGAGATTGAGTACTTGACTAGACATCCTATTGAATATCCAGAAATGTTTGTGTACGTAAAGAGGATCGATCGGGATTCCTTAAGTAGATGTCGGTTTTTTACATTCTGCTATTTCGTTTTTTGTGGGTTATCATAATAAGAACTAATGTGGACGATTCCATGATGTGAAACATAAGAGCCAAGATTGGAAGTGAAATGTTCGTTAGCATTATCTGTTTTTAGGACGTTGATAGTGCTTTGGAATTGATTAAAAAATCATGGAATGAAGAGCTTGAAGATATTGGAGGTTTTAAAATTTTCTTTCTTGATAAATGTCGTTCCTGTGTGATTGTCAATAAAGGTAAGAAACCACTGGGACTCATTTACTTTGTTTACACGCGAGGCTCCCTATATGTCACTATGGATGATGGAGAAGGATTATGAAGGTTTATATTTCACCCTAGAGTATAACTGTCCCGTTTGTTTTGCATGTTGGTAAATCTTGATTCTTGCATTCACAAGAATGGGACCTTTTGTTGATGAATAGAAGAGGAAAAATCTTTTCAAGGAATGTAAAATCTGAATGACCAAGATGAAAATGCAATATCATAACTTGATCTTCGGCTAAGATAGATACTGGATTGGAAGCAAAATTGATTATTGAACTGAGGTTTGAAAGATTGACTGACTTGACCTGTCTTGCGGATGGTGCTTGTTTATTGGAAGATTTGAGTCCCATTGAGAAAATACAAGCCATTGTGCATCGTAGTACTGCCAATCACCTTCCCCGAGTGCCACCTCCTAAAATCATAAACATCATAGTGAAATTTGGTACATAATTCGAATCATGAATGGGCTTACTATTTGAGATAATAAGTTGCACCATAATTTATGGTGATACAGTACATTAGAGAGATGCTGACCCTTGGTTGTGACCCATATGTATTTCACACTGTTGGAAGGTGGGAACATGGTGAAAAATTGTGAAAGATATATATCTCCCATCATATGATTTGAGGCTCCAATATCAATTAACCAAGGTATTAAATGGTTGTTTTTGCATAACAAATGCAGAAGGGATACCTTGGTGAGCTCCTAGGCTTGTAGGTGGACTTATAGCTGGTTGAGGTGCCTGAGATAGTGAAGAAATACCTACATGACCAACCAATTCGTGCAATGCTTCAAGCTGCTCATTGGTGAAGGACCAAATAAGTTAGAATTAGCTGCAACATTGGCCTGACTTCCTTGCTCATATCTTCCACGGTTTTGTTCCAATCCTCTGGCTTTCTGCCAATTTCCAGCAGATGCCCTTACATGGCCGGTCTTTTTTTGTACTAATCACAGTGGGGATGACTTTGTTTCTCAACCTTGTTCCCTTGATCTGAGTGACGAGTGAGGAATGCATACTCTTCTTGAGGAACATATGAAGGGGGAAAGGTGTCCTCCATCATTTTATTAGTTTCTTATGACTTTCCTCCCTTCTAACCTCAACAAAAGCTTCACGAACAGCAGGAAGAGGTCGGATTCCCATGATTCGACCCCTGACTTCATCAAATTCGTTCAGTATTTTTCCCGTATAAGGCAACATCATTTGCACAGTTCCATGTATATATTGCATTCATGTCAAGTTGTAGCCGATACTTTGAGAGTAAATTCAGTATCGGATGACTGCCAATTCTTCTTGAAGGCGGAATCAAAAGCAGTAGAGAACTATCAAAGAAAGAGTGATTGATTAATGAAGCAGTAAGAATCAAAAGCAGTAGCATATTTGGGTTTGAAATAATCATTGTCGATTTGTAGTAAGTAGTAACAGGCTGCACCAACAGCATTGGTAGTCATTGAAACAGAAATAAGAAGCAGAGATTGTGGCTTGGTGATGCTGGATTTTAACAGCAGCAGCAGCAATATGGACGATGGTGCTCCTGTAAAGCGGTGGCAATGGAACTTGCTACAACTACCGCTGTTCTTTTTGGAAGGAAGAGTTAGCCAATGCTAACAGAAGCTAGCACAATGTGCTGTGTTGTTTCTCTTATACCGTGAAGAAGCAAATGAGAGAGGATGGTCTCTGATTTCTTGTCTTTGATATCCCACAAGAAAACCCTACATATACATGAAGAGACAAAAATTAGGAAACTATCACCAAATTATGTTACTCATGGAAAGAATCTCACAATATCAGAATCTTCATAAAGCAGGAAAGTATCTAATTACTTACAGTTACAATCTTCTAAATTTGTTCTAAATAAAGGGAAAATATAATCTATTTTATAGAAACAACTCTACAGTAAGTATGGTGGTCCCTGTACATATATCCTTGTTGAATTAAGCATTTCAAAATGAAGTGGGGATTAAAATACTTTTCTTAACTTGTGCTCATAAATAGGTTTTTCTCAACTATCAACTAACATTCCAATGTTAAAAACACTGAAGGCTAATAGAACTTGGAGTCGCAAACCATCTTTTTATGCAAGTGAATGGTATTGAAGTTGCTTTCTGCATGAACCCGCATCTTCAAACTAAATTTTGCTTTCTTGTGAACTATGCTGTTAATTGCGGTGCAATAGCGGTTATTGGTCCTTTAGAAAATAGTGGTGGTAAATTGTGGTTCCGAGAATAGTGTATTTACCGATATTTGACGTGAAATGGTGGTCTACAATACCAATATATTCAGTTGGGTCTCATTTGAATTTGATTCTTACATTTTTATCTTGGGCTTTTATTTTGATTTGGGTGGTTGGGCCCTTACTGTGTTTTAGTCCCTAGAAGAGGATGGCCTAGATATAGAGGGTGGTCGAGAGATTGTATATACCGACACATTTGGCTCTATATTGGTGAGTAACGACGGGTGCTTTTCGTGTTCAAGAACCTTGTTAAGATTAGTCCTCATCCTTATAGTTTTCAAAGGATTCCTTTTTTAGCCTAATCACAAAGCCTGCAACTAGTTTATTTATTAGTCTATTAAGATGAATCTGCTTGTTGTATCGAGAAAACAAGACATTTCTCCCTTTCTGGCTGACTGGCTGTTATCGACCGTTATTTGTTGTAAAAACTTTTTCCGTCTGCCTAGAATTGCTAACAAAGGCTGCCTATTTTGCAGGAACATTCATACCGAGTATGACATTTTAGCTTCGCCTTTTCTGGAGGGATGGTAAGATCCATACTTTTGTAGTTTTACCATATTTCCAGTCCATTTTTTCTTTAAAAAAGACAACATGCCACCATTATCAAATGTTTTTCTAGTAAAATCCGAATATAATCCATATCCATCCTTGTGCACACAATTAAAATGGCTTCTTCTTTTTTGGGTGAAGGATCACAATCACTTAACTATAAAGACATTCATGGCCATAATGGCCGAGAGGGATGCCGCCATCCAAGAACGGAACTTGGCACTAGATGAGAGGAAAAGGGCGTTTGCCGAGCGCGATATGGCAATGCTACAACGTGATGCTGCACTAGCGGAGCGTAACTCCGCTATGCAAGAACGCGACGAGGCCATCGCCACCCTCCGTTTCCGAGGCAACTTCATGAACGAAAATATCATGCCCACGTCCGAACTACCTGAAAACATACCCCTTCGTGGACCAAAACGTGGCTTTAGCGATCGAGAAATGCAACACATGTTTGAAATGCCGGAAGACAGTTGCAGCCAAAGGGAATCCCTTATGAATCCCGACACTTATCAACTCCCTCCCGAGGAGGACATCAAGCCTAGAAACGTAACCAGAAAGGCTAAATCACCGAGGCCCGGAAAGAAAACCGTAAAAATCAAAGTGGAATTCAGCGGAAACGAGAACTCCGATGACGCACAGCTTGAAGCATGGAAAGACCAACTGGGGTTAAACCAAGTGAACTTCGACGAGTCCGCTATGCCGGTGCCGGTTTGCTCGTGCACGGGCGTACCGCAGCCTTGCTACAGGTGGGGCAACGGTGGGTGGCAGTCGGCTTGTTGCACGACCACCATGTCGATGTATCCCTTACCCCAGGTGTCCAATAAGCGGTATTCGAGGGTCGGTGGCAGAAAGATGAGCGGAGGTGCTTTTACGAAATTGCTGACTCGACTTGCTTCGGAAGGTTATGACCTTTCTACCCCTCTCGATTTGAAGGAGCACTGGGCGAAACACGGTACCAACCGGTACAGCACAGTGAAATAGGTATGGGTTGATTTGATGAAGTTTTATGATTGCTTTTGATGATATAACATTAGGTTCTAAAGAAAATCTGTGGTATAGGGATGAGGATGATGATGATAACATGAAGCTGACTATTCCTTTTGGTAACTAACTTGTGCTTTGATACAAGAGGGGACAAGCATATGGGGTTGTTGGGTTTTTGTATGTTGTATTTGACACAAAATGAATCATGCAATGCAATTGTGAACTCTATTTGGAGATGAAGTTAGTGGACCCCTTTTTCTTTTGATATTATCATGCATATTGAGGTTTAGAAACATTGTTGGTAGGTTTACAAGAACCAAAATCAGAGTTTAAGGGGGTTACATATATTTCCATATATAGTTTGTGAGTGATTTATAATTTGGAACCAAAATCATATTTTTCTTTTTTGTATCTATATACAATTTACAAGAGGCCATTCTATGAAGACTTAATTTATAATCTTTATCATAACCCAATTTAGGTTTAATAATCAAGTATACTCAAAGATTATCTTAATTATACTATATTTAAAATTAGATATTTATCATTTATGAATTAGGTTCAAACAAGAACCAAAGCATTTTGTAGGAACAAAGGGACAATTTTGGACCACATGTGATGTGGGTCCATGGGGGACCCACCCATTAAAATAATCATATATGATTNACATTTAGTTCCTTTGTTCCTCCAAATTGGGATGGTTCTTGTATAAACCTACCTCTATCATTTATATGATCATATTTATCACTTGCTACATGAATTTAAACACGTACCTTTAAAAAGCCGCTATCATGATAATATGTATTGTAATAATTCATGAAAAAAAAATGTTTTTTAAGTTTTCCTTGTTTTATAAGATAACCAGAAAACTTGTTTGCGCAACAAGATACATCTTGATTTTAAGGTATCGTTGTATCATTTGTTATAATATAATTTTACGTGGTAAATCAATAATGTTTTTGTTTTTTAGTAAAATATAAATTAAAAGACATTATTTAAATTTTAAAAAAATATATTGATATTAGTATCGAATCAACTATTTAAAAATTTCATGTTTTTTATATAAAATTTTTAATTCAATTTTTTATTATAATTTAACTTAAGTTAAATAACAAACTAGTTTATTTTTGGTTTATTCATATAATTTTTTTGTTAATATAACAAGTAAATGTTTTTTAGAACTTAATGATTTCTTAATTGTATGTTAATATTTAAAATAAGATATTGTTTTGTATTTGATTATGTTTAATTTATAGTTAGTTATATATATTCTAACATAGAATTTTATAAATTGTGTTTATACATAGTTTTTTGTAATGTTCAACTTTAAGTAATATGATGAATCAATGGATAATAATTAATGGATAACAGATTTTACTATTATTAATATTATTGTAGAATTTTATTTGATACGTAACCCCAAAAACACAGCGAAAAAATATAGCTTGATTACGAAATAGAAAACTTTTCTGATATAAAATCCTATCGGATCCATGACATTCAAAACAAATAATAACGATACACCATAGGGTGTTTAAGGATGTACCTTTCGAGATCGTTTGTAATTTGAAAGAAGCACGAGAAATCAAGGCAGATTTCCTCTGCCGGTATCTACACACGAACACGCGTAGTTCCACCAAGTGCTAGCCCAAAAAAGTAACCCTAAACGAGATCCTAAGAATGAATCAGTTATTTTAAAACGCAGCCTTATTATCCTATTTATATAGATCAGAATCGAGATAATCTATAACTCAAATACGATTATCTTGTAAATAATTAAAGAATTATTTAAACATTTTAGATAATTATACTTATTTACATATAAACCCTACAATTATCATAATTACATTTTCATACACTAATTATAATAATTCTTCAAGAATACTTATTTAACTGTCAATCATGACTCTTCATGTTACTTTTGTAAATGAAAGCAAACGTATTCTTTTGTGTGCGGATTGGTTTACACATCAATTAGTAGTAGTATTATGTGACACGTGTTGCGAACATACGATAGCTTACCGTTATAAATACTCGGATATACAAACATCCTGTTTAATCACAATTAGGCCATGCGTACCACATCGACGGATATCATGCGGGTCGGGGGAGGGTTCGACGGGATGGACAGGTTTGCGGTGCGGGTTCACGGGTAGAAACCTGCGGGTCGGGTAGCGGGCTTCCAAAGCCCAGCATACCCGCCTCTCTCTCTCTCTCTCTCTCTCTCTCCTCCATCACCGCCGCTTCATCCAACTATTCCGGCCGGCGGCAATCTTCAACCACAAAGACGCAACCATATACATATCTACCGGATAATATCCAAAGCCAAAGGTGCTTAGCCATGGGGTCATCGGAATCTACACTTGTAACTCCACAGGTAAACCTATCTCTAACCTAGTTCATTAACCTACAAATTGAATCAATCTAATTTTGGTCTCTGTGAACAAGGCCGCCGACGATGGGATCACCACCGTCTCCGAGCGATTACAAGATGCCGATCCCGTGCTAGAGAAGCTTAGATCCCTCAAAATTGTGAGTTTTTCTTTAATCCACTATAATATACCACAACCTATTTCATTTCTTAGTCCATTAATTCTTCTAGTATTACACTAGTATATGTACATATTGCATTCCTTCCATTAGATATTCAATTGCAAAACCATTTAGTTGTTATTGCAATTTGAGGTCAAATTGCATTGCTCAATTCAAAGCTTCATCTATTAGGTTAGAAGTGGTGCAGTTCCAGGGTGGAGTTTTTTGTTACCTTGAGGTTTTAGTTCATAAGTTGATCCTTTTGTGATTCATATGTGCAAAATAATACTGCCCAGGCAACTCCCATTTTGGCATCTGCATCAACAGATAGCAGCTTGACAGATGTTTTGGTCAGGAAACCAGCAACTTCTTCTAATTCAGGTATTTTGATGTTACAAGCGTTTATAGATCCGGTTAACCATTGAATTTTAGTAATTTTGGTTCTGCTACTGATTTCTACAGGTAAGACCAGCTAAAAGACCTAACCTCACCTAACCACGAGGGTTGTGGTGCAACGGTTAAACCCCAAAACATCTGATAATAGAGGTTGAAAATGAAGAGCATCGTTACTTCATAAACAGCATCTTAGATGCTTGCATATATATGGGGTAAAATGTTACAGGGGATACATGAGTAGAGTTCATGTTAATGCACTTGTTTCGAACACGAGCGTGATAATATAAATTATAATGAAGATTTGGTGGTTTTTTTTTTTGTAAAAATGAATTAAGAATGATCAAAGATTTTTGTAGGAAGCAGATGCTTATCACCTATCTAATTACATTACAAGGGATAGAAAAAACAGTGAGTTAGGATAAAGGATCATACCTGTTTGTAATGAGGTATGCCACCAAGTTTAGCAGCTTCCAAGTTAGAGCTAGGAATTTCTTTTAAACATACCCAACAAATATTGTTGACAAAGCCTTTTGTATTGATTTTCTTGTGTCTTGCCTCGAGACAGGTCTTATAGATCCAAAGGTGCTACTGGAACTATTCTCAATGTACCAAGAGTGGCAAGAAAAGCAGGCTCAGAACATCAACAAAAGACAGGTCCGTCTTTAGTATAACGGTTGATAAGTTTTGAAAAGCATATCCTTGACGGTCGACGTATAGTTTATGGCTGCTATCTAATGCTGCTAGATGTTATTCGTTTCTTACTTCTGGATTAATTTACTACATGCTGTTCCTATTCTTTATAAAATGTGTGACTGTTGGTTGTTTCTGCAGGAAGAAATAGAAAATAAAATAGAACTTGCAGATGCTCTGGCTCTAAAACTTCTTCGACGGTTTAATTACTCTGTGTCAGCAATGAAGACAGCATCAATTCACCTATCTGGAGGTATCTCTACTTGGCTAGTTCACAAATTTGATAACGTGGTTACATTTTTTTTGTTACTCGAGGGAATGTTTCCATTGAGATGTATTAGAAAGAATCGAATTTGAAGAAGAAAATGTCGTTGTTCTCCATTTAGGGTTAGGCCCATTTTCCTTTTAGACTCATTCCATAATGAACTCCTTCCCAAAACTGAACATGAAAATAACATGATATTTCAAAACGGATTTGCTTGCTGTAATAAGTATTATTGTGTCACCACTCCTCACGTAGTGTATCGTTATTATTTAGGTGTATTATCTTTAGCTATATTTTAGTTACTTCCAGTTTCCTTCAATCAGATTTTAGGAATTCCCGCTGGAGTCTTTGCAACATGGATTTGATTTTTTTTATAAGCCTCTTGTGTTCCAAGTTTCCGGAGGTTTTGCTGGATAAAATCTACCTTTCTCAAGTATAATGTTGAAATAGGATCATATGTCTTTCTTCTTTGAGTGTTGGTACCCTGATTCTCTTTTTGGATTAAACATGCCTTGTATATCCTCTCAAATTACTACAAAAAATTGTTTTTTGTTAAAGATTATTTCTAATTTCCAAAGTCACTTTTTTCAACCATAGCTTCAAGCAAATTATTTCTTAGTTGGTTTAGTGGTTTAGTACCTTCTCATATACCTTTATTATCACTCTGTTCGTACATATGCTTTTGTTATTTTGCTTTTTTCTCTAAACTATCCTCACATGCTTTTTTAAAGTATATAATATTTATATACATCAAATACACATACACTCCTAACCAAAAGGTGAGGTTTGGACCCTTGACCTCCTTGGAGGTTGGGCTGCTAGCAACCCGTGTACCGCTGGGCCAATGACACTTTAGTGTACCTGCTTTCTTCCATCTATGTTATATCTCTTTCTTCTAATTCAAACTTTTAGAACCAAATGTTTCTCACGAATTATGCTTTCAAAAGTTAACTTCAAGTTGGGGGTTTTGCAAAAACAAACTTTCTTTCTACCTTCGTGGTAGAGGTAAGGTCTGTGTACATCTTATCCTCTCTAGACCCACTCTCATAGGGTTTTGTTGGGTTTGGTTAAAACCATTTCATAAGAGATTCGGAGACATCTCTATTCTCTATACAAGTTTGCCTTTTGCCATGGCTTTGAGTCATAGAAAGGGAAAAGGACATCCGCAATTAACCCTAACAAAGCCGAGTAGTCTAGGCAAAACATAGATGAACCTTCTCCAAAAAACAAAGCCGAGTAAACTTGGTACACTAGGATCCTATTTTCTTCCCTTCTTTTTTGAAAGTGAGAGCATAACTTTCTTCCCATTGTATCCATCAATTGCATAATGATAATATCACCAATTTACCACTTAAGTTCTTGGCCTTTGTTAGGCGCTCATCTTTGGCACCTTTGATTCCATGAATATTGGAAGGGTAAACTCCACATATATGTTTGACTATTAGTTACATGCATTATGTGCCTTCTTATACAGATAAAATATGTGAATCTTTGGCGTAGTTGTATCGAACTTGATAACTCATCTTTGGTTCACTTAATTATTTACTTGTTTTTTGTTTTACCGCCACTACATATTTAGTTATTTAGTTTTAGTAGTTTCATACCTTCATGTATGTTTCTAAGGTTTGGGTTCTAGTGAGAAGTTTAGTTAATGTGAGAAGCGTGAGAAGTGGTAATCAACCGTTGGATGCACATTGGGAGATGCACCGGATCAATCCCCGTATCAAGCGCGATTAATGGGCAGGCTTGAGATTAAAAGTGATCAAAGGTTCAAATCCACTTCTCACGTTTCTCACATTAACTCAACTTTTCACACAATCGTTTGCCTGTTTCTGATGTCCCATTGTGTTTTCTTTTCCTTATTGGTACTTTTTTTGACAACTCTTCCAAAATTTATTTATTTCTTTTGTTCTATCTCTTCGTTTACATTTTTGGAACCAAAACTTCCATGCAAAACCTTTTTTTCTCAAACCTTTTTACGAGCTTGGGGATTTCACGGAAATAACCTCTACTCCGCTAGGTAGAGGTAAGTAGGGGCGTTCATGGGTTGAAATCCATTGAATTTAGGTTGATCCTATCCTATCCAATCCAATTATGTATTGGATGTTGGATTTTGTCATTTGATCCAACCCAACTACATTATGCATCTGATCCGATATTGTCCAATGGATGATTGGGTTGTATCTATTCCATACTTCCATCCATTGGAAATTACTATTGGTTATCCATTGGATCAAATTGGATTCATCCAATATTTTGATCCAATTTTCGACCAATTAATCCACCATTTCAAGTAACGAATTATTCATGTATTTTCTTAGGTTATTAAAAAACATTGCATATAAATATCAACTAAAAACTATGTCGTAAAATCTAAATTTAGTAATTATATGTAGTTATTAATTAGATGGTGGTTGGATGATTTTGATCAGTAATTGGATGGCCACCGGATTGGATCGGTTCAGTTTTACTGGATTTTGGACTGCAATCCAAGAACCAGCCTATCTAATTTCGGTGTTGAAATTTTGGATCTGATCTGATCCAATTACAGTTGGAAATTTGATTATGGTCGGTCGGTTCTACCCTCCCCAAACCCTACTCCCTGTGAGATTTTTCGTATTCCTCTTGTTTTGTTATTGAATTTGACATGATGTATATGAGCATATTGGGCAGTTTTATGTTAAAAGTTGCCAAAAAGCATGCCTTTTTTAAGGGTCACCATTCACCAGCTAGCTAACCAGATGAAGGTGTTGCATGCATATTCAGTTGATGAGTTACAGGTGGAACTTGGGGAGCTCAAAGGAAGGCTAACTGAAGTGATGAGTAATTGTGATGCTTTATGCAATCGAATTGCTGCTGGCGGGCCTGAACCACTCCGCTCAACGGTCAAGCCGTTTGCAGCCGCCGCCGCTTCTGATTTAGGAACCACCACGAGCCTTTCCTCTACGTCAAAAGGTGCACCATTACAACTCAAGCCTGATCCTTAGCTCGACTTATTGCTACTCATTTGTTGTACAGTTGTTATATGTTTGCTTGAATCTTATGAATGCACATATAAATGGGGCATCTCTTTTACGGAATTTATTAAATTTCTTTCTGTAAATTTTTTGGCTTTATCAAATATTCTTTTAAATTCTTAATCATTTTCTGGAGATCTTTCTACAAGTTAAGTGATGGATTTGATTCAAACATGTCCCACGTTCATGAAATCGTATTGAAGCAAGAGATTGATGTCAAAATTAGGAAAAAAAACGATATAAGACAAGGTTTTTTATAAAGAAAATAACCGAGCTGGTTGGCTAGTTGTGGAGTTTTATTGAGGTTCGTGCTTTGTTGAGGTGACACGGATGTGGCAGGGAAAAATATGGCAATTGAGGTTCTTAAGGTCCCATCACTCTTAAGTGGCCTCATGTGGATCCAAACATCTCTCACGATTCGGCCTGATATTACCTAACACGTGTCCTACCAGTGGTGGTGATATGAGGTCGGCAGTGGTATCTTAGGGCTTCGAGAGGCCGTAAAGCTTCGGTTGCGATATCGACGGTATAATCAGGGATCTCGAACGACACCGCCACGTGTGACTGTGCGGCGAGGTTGTAGATCTCGTCAAGGGAGATAGTGTCGATCCAATGGTGGAGGGAGGAGGCGTCAATGAGGTCGACATAGTGGAGCTTCATACGAGGAGCCATCTTGGTCGGTGATTCCGATGATTCTGGCGATTGGTGCAACCTTCGGTCTCTCTTCGCAGCCGTTAACGGTGGTTTGGGATCCCGTCGACGCCATTATGCTTTTATCGCTGTTTTGCTAATTGCAGATAAATGGCAACCCCTCCGGGTTTTGTGATCGTCGTTTATAATCGAAAATAAAATTATTAATAAAATTGTTTAAAATATTTTTGAGTAATTATGTTTTCCATCCCTATGGTTTGTTGAAACTTGGTTTTCTCGTGTATTTGTTGAAAATTGCTATCATTTACAATACGGCATTATAGATGTTTAGCTAAAATCACATTGAACAAAATGCTTAAAATTCTTCGACAAGGTGGAATTAAGCTAAAATTACATTAGCGTACTGGTTAAGGCCTGTGGGGGAAGTGGCTTGTTAACCCTTCTACCCCAGGTTCGAATCCAGATGCTTCCAGATTGTGGCCATTAGGGATTAACTCAGGGCAGCATGCTTTAGCTGTCGGTGAACCTTGTCGGGATTAGTCGGGGCAAAGCCTTGGATACCCTTAAAAAAAACTTTGCAGGCTGCTAATCCGCCTTAAAAGGGCCATCTTGGCAAAAAGATTGGTCTCTTACTAGTTGTTTTAGTTCGTATAGTTCTAACTTTATTGTCATTTTAGAGGTTGTTTACCAAACGTTTACCTGTAAAATTCAACACTATTAAGTAGTTATTGGGCAAAATTTTAGTCCACAAAAACGATATCTTATGCATATGACATGGTAAGATTCCTTATCTTTATCTTTGTCATATGCATTGAATAAGATAATGTGGCTCGTAAATTAAGTGTTTGGTAAACGGTCAATTAATGTCTCTAGTTTATAACTCATTGCTATCCCAATCTCTCATACTTTAAAAAAGTTAAAAATTACCCTCAAAGATGAAAACAATAATGATATGTGTATTGATAACTCGGAAATTTCCAAACCACAAAGATGAAATCCACTGTTTTTAACAAACACATTCACTAACAATATAATTTACTGTAGATTTAATTAAAATAAAAACATGAGTAAACTACAGTTTTGGTTCTTGTGGTTTACACGAACCTTCGAAAGTGGTTCATAGACTTCAATAACTACAATTACAATCCATACTTTTACATTTTTCTATGAAAATCATCTTGGGCCATCAACACCAAGTCTATTAAAACTGTCCGCTAAATAAAGGGATTTTTTTTTCTTTTTCTCCATCACGCCCTACAATCAGATGACGTCCTCCAATCATCTTGGCAAATCAATACCTAACCTAAATCACATGTAAAACCCAGATCTGAAATCCATCAAAACGCGACCTAAATTAAAGCTAAAACCACAATAAAAACAAATGTCAAAGATGGAGAGGAAAGAGTTACGGTGCATGTGGTGGTGGTGAGGTGGAGGTGGTTCACTAGAGAGGGATGATGTAGGTGGTGGTTCGAAGCTTTAAACTCATAAAATCAGTCGTCGATAATGATTATTTGATGGCTTCAAATCCAAATAAGAACCCAATCAATGTTTGAATTTTCGATAGATCCAAACACCCAGTAACTTCATGCATATCGTCTTGTGGAGGTAGTTCACGAGGGAGGGACAACGGAGGTGGTGCAAGCGGTGCTCGATGGGAAAGGTGAGGGTCTGTGACTGTCACCGACAATGTAGATGTTGGTGGTTCACTGGAGAGGAATGATCCAAGTGGGTGATGATGGTGGCCGTTGATAAAATCAACAGATTGAAGTCGGATTCTTTTTTAAATTGCACTTTAGTCCTTGTTGTTTAAACAAAATTGTATAACTTGTTCCTGTTAGTGTAAACGTACGAAAACACCCCCAAGTAACTTCATCGAAAAAAATATAGTAATTAATAGAGTTAAGTCAAGGGAAGATTTTCAAACCAAAAAGTAAACAATAAAGATGATCATCATAGTTATTGACGTACAAGAACCACAATGAATTATAAATGGACCCCCCACGAGGGGGTATGGTAGGTTTATGTGTGTGCACATGTAAGATCCAGTATAGGGGGCCTACTTTTATGGGAGTGAGAAAAGACTTACGGGTTCTGATAACAACACCCTGAAAATGCAATATATATATATATATATATATATTC
>LUCG01141045.1:3220-16630 GCA_001633085.1 Carthamus tinctorius
GGCTGCCCCATTGGGGTTACTTCGAGCGCATCTTGTTATAGAGCATTTGTTTTAATCAGACGTTTTCCAAATGATGTCATATTAAAAGACTAACATAACGCTTCGTATCAGAAACATGTTAAAAGACCGATATGGAAGCCCAAAAGCATCCTATCAGCGTATTATAACGCAATTTACATAGGACGCACAATTGTTACATAAGGCGTCTTATATAACCGACTTAGTTGTAACGATGCAATACGTACCCAGCTGTGTATCTAGTAGCCATGTTCTTTGCATTCAATCGGGCTTTCTCGGCACTTCCATCTGTCATTCTTTTGAGCACAAATCCTTCACCTTTGCATTCGGGACATAACCCCGAGCCACCACAATCGTCACAAGTTCTTGTTGGAGCAGCCTGTGGTTCAGACGAACTAGAATCAGAACCATAAAGTTACTCACCCGCAACCAAATATGTCTATAAATGTCATAACAAACATTTTGTAGGACTTAGGTTTATAGGACCAAACCATTGTGCGCCTAGTTTAAAAGCATTACAATAAGTTGACAAGACACTGTAACACCTTCATATATGACGCACAATTGTTTGGTTCTATAAACTTAAATCACATAAAGCAGTCTGTTAGGACATTAATTAGACATATATTTGGCATCCTAGCTATATATAAAGCAGATTTTATTGTCTACCTGGGCTGTCTCTATAGACTTGGTTCTTCTAGCCAAAAGGGTGGCTGCTGCACCCACAACCGTGGCAGCAACGGCTACAGAAGCAGCCGTTTCCGGTAATCCATATGGTATCCATAGGGTTTCTCTCGGTTTCGTCAAGAATGGGATGTAAGAACTTCTTGGGAACGCGTTACATTCTTTCAACTTAAATTCCCTTCCTGTTTCATAGACCAAAAGTAACCAGTTATGGTACATTGTAATACAACAAATGGGTAAAACGGGAAATTCATTATAAAAAAAAAAGATGGGCGAAATCCATCTAGTCTTAGCTTCCAGCTACACTAGGTTCAAATGAGTGGATTAATTTGTCTGTATAGCCACTGAATAAGCCACATTCTATATCATTAAGCCACTACCAAACAGCCATGTATAGCACTATAGCTGACCAAATAATTAAGATGTGACTCCTGTTAAGCTCATTAAGCCACTACCAAACAGCCATGTATAGCTGACCAAATAATTAAGATGTGACTCCTGTTAAGCTCATTAAGCCACTACCAAACAGTCATGTATATCTGACCAAATAAGATGCGACTCCTGTTAAGCTCATTAAGACACTACCAAACAGTCATGTATATCTGACCAAATAAGATGCGACTCCTGTTAAGCTCATTAAGACACTACCAAACAGTCATGTATATCTGACCAAATAAGATGCGAGTCCCATTAAGCTGCTAAGATACATACAGGCCCTTCTTACCCAGTAAGATGGAGGTAATAAGCAGGTAGTAAACAACCCCTAAGTCAAATCTACCTGGCCCCTCAACCCTTCCAGAAGTCATGATCTCATTGTTATTGATGAGTACTTGTTGTACTTTGTTAAAGAAAGGGTTTTTTTTTAATTTAATTAAATTAAAGAGTAGGATCACAATCAGCATAGTAATGTGTTGCTGTCATGTTAGACCATTCATGTATATTTAAATCAAATGAGTTCTAATTTCACATGCAACTCCCAACAACCCTCCATCTTCATTCAATCTTTAATCTTATAGGAACCTTCCTAAAGTCAAAACTAAACCTTTCTGATCACATTTCTTACTTACAAACAAACAATGAAGATGACACACTCATTGTAACAAAATCAGTATTACTCGACCCCAAATATGTCTAAATGTCATTGTACTATAAGACGTTAAATATGTCTACTGTTTTATATGGCTTAAGTTTAAAAGACCAAACAATTAGGTGTCATCTTATGTAACGGTTTTGCAATAAGTTGATAAGACACCATTATCTTTTTCCATGACATTACTTAAAAAATGTGTTTTAAAAAAGGGAAATTGTCCAAAATAACCATTTTTTACCCCTTGATTCGCTTTATAGCTATTTTTCTACTTAATTGACTAAAATAGTCGATATTTTGCAAATAGCACTTTAAGATTTTGTCAAGTCCGCTTTTTGTAACTATAAATTTCTATAAAGTTGCAAAATTGCTACTGGCGAAATGCTGACGTTGAAGCGTCACCTACCCATAACACATCTTATTAATACCTGTCGGTCAGCATTTCACAAGTAGCACTTTCGCAACTTGCTAAAAGATTGCTTCAATACTATTAAGTACATAAAGTGAATTGCAGTCCGGAATGGTCGTTTCGGACGATTCCCCTTTAAAAAAAACAAGTCTCCCCTTTAAAAAACTAACACAATGTTGTTTGTTCCTATAAACTATTCCGGTTGCAGTGACTTAGTGTGGAAGTCTCAGAACTAAGCAGTTGATCAAGGATACATAAAAGAATAAGAATAAGAAGACCCCAAATGTCAGCCATCATCATTACACTAGGGTTGGCCTTCAATCATGAAAACTATAATTAAGATGGCTGTACCAAATTATATTTCAATTAAACAAAAAAAAAAACACCTCCACAATCTTGCATAAACCCTAATTTCAATTCCATCAATCACCATAACAAGTAGCAGAGGAGAAGCATGAATCATAATCCCTAATTTAGACTATATATATATATATGAAGAACAGAGTGAGTATAAAGTAACAAGATTCATATAAAGCACAAATTCGTGATCAATATGTGAATTTTTCTGGAAAACAGTGTTCAAAATCGGGAAAAGGTAAAAAAGAATGGAAAATTAAATATGGGTTCATAATCTTACTTGCAATCAATGAAGCAGGAACGATGGTCTGCAAAGAAAGCTCCATTTTTCAGTGGTGTTGTTTTGTATAAATAATATCTTGGGTATATAGATTTCTCTCCTCTTGTTTATTTCCTTATCTTCCATAATCCACATCAATTGACAACTATACCCTTTTATGAGAATTGATGAAAATGGTCTTCACATGTCTTTTTTGCCAAAGTTGTAAAATACTGTAATTCACAGAATTCCAAGATCTCAATTTTGAACCCAGTATTAAACTAAATGAAACCAAAGGAATCCAATAAATCAAACCAATTATTATAAAAAGCCAGTTTTTTTACACGTCCGACACGAAGTCGACGAGGTATCTAGATCCATACGGACACCCGACTAATCCTTGACGAACATGGACCGACCCGAAAACCAACCCATACTCAGGGTATCGTCACATGCTCACCCCATGAATAGAACCCGGGTAAAAAGGGATGTCATCCAATATCTCTCCCAAGAATGTTACCAACCACTAGGTTACTAATCAAACTAGTTAGTGTAACATGTGAACAAATCAAACCAGACAAATCTAGTAAATAGATATATACAGATGTGACCTCTATGGTTTAAATGGTAAGGATTTAAACTACCATTTTCAACCCAACCATAAAAGGGTTTAATTTACCATTTTGAACCCAATAAAGTCCATCTATGGTTTAAATGGTAAGGATTTAAACTACCATTTTGAACCCCACCCATAAAGGTTTAATCTACCATTTTGAACCCAATAAATTCCACCTGAAGTGGGATCTAAGAAGGGTAAACTGTATACAGGCTTGATCACATAAATTTGAACAACCATTACCTAAGTAAAAGAAATAGAGAAAGTACTGATGATATATCATATAACTTGAAAAAAGGAAAAGAAACAGCAGACTTAACAGAAACAACCGTGCCGAACCCAAGTTTCAAATGTGAAATGTAGTACAAGTTTCGACAACATAAGTGTCAACAAAATACGTCTAAAAGAGAGCAGTGAAATAACAACTGAAATAGGATATAATCGCACATTCATTCTCGACACGGTCACGAGTCTCATGGGTTTATAACAAGAATCTAGCTGTATAAGTCGTCATCATCTGCTCCACCTGCAGAGGCCGCAAACGGGTCAGAGGCAGCGGCAGCACCCCCAGATGCAGCTTCCGGGAAACGGAATTCGGACCCAAATCCTCGAGACTGCTGCAATGTCTGAGCAAATGCCTGGTACTTGCGAATATCCGCATCACTCACACTTCTTCGCGCATACTTCATGGATTCCTCAAAGTGAGCAGCCTTGATCTCCGCCACCTCGTCCTCGTCCTCATCCATCGAGTCCGGATTCTCACTTCTCTTTCTTTCCTTCTCTATGTCCTGTGTAAGGTTAACCCACAACCAAATTTAACCAAATATACCCAACTATATTATATATATGCATGCATATGAATAAGATACAAAGATAAAAAAAAGCTTACTTTCTCAATGTTCTCTCTTATGGCGTACTTGCAGGCACGCTGGCATATCTCTGTGATATCGGCCCCGCTAAATCCTTGGGTATATTTGGCCAGAGCTCTCAAATCAACATCTTTGGAAACCGGGGATTTCCTCATTGCAGCCTTGAAAATCTGGTGTCGGGAGTCCTCATCTGGCAGAGGGATGTAGATTAGTTGATCAAGACGCCCTGGACGTAGTAGTGCAGGGTCGATGATGTCAGGTCTGTTGGTGGCTCCAATAATGAAAACGGTCTTTTTGGCAGACATTCCATCCATTTCAGTCAATAGTTGATTCAGAACCCGATCAGCAGCACCACCCGCATCCCCAGAACTGCTTCCTCTCTGCAATAATTCAGACAAATTTTATTTTAACCTTCACCCAAAAAATACAATAGTTTGAAGTAATAATCTATGCTGTTACTGCAGACAAATAATGAAATCACGGTAAGGACCTTGATTTGAAATAGCGCAATGGTATAGCAGTCCAATAGTAGCAATTCATATAATAATTAGAATAATAGGGATGGGTTCAAATGTGAACCACTTTTTGGTTGTGAACGTGAGGACAGCCGAGAGCGCGACACGTGGCGTCTTTGAGTGTGGTCCCCTCCTTTAATTCAATGCCCTCCCATGAATCGCGCCTAGTCATCCGCCGTGGAGCTGACGTGGCGCCTAGTCATCCGCCACGTGTAGCGCTCTCGGCTGTCTTCACGTTCACAACCAAAAAGTGGTTTACATTTGAACTTTCCTCTAGAATAATATATGTATATGCATTCAATAAAAATATATAACATATATATAAGAATACTGATGTCCCCAAATAAAGATAATTGAACAATACTTTATTGGAAGGCAGAGGTCAAAGTGATGTCCAAATCCAAAAAAACAAGAATAATCTTGTCTTGGTCCAAAATAATAAGAACAATGAAAACCTTAATATTGTTGGACTACAATAAAATCCAATGCAGGTCCAAAAAAAGCCCACAAAATTAACTTTTTAACCAAAATAGCATATCTACAAATAGCAGGGATGCAAACCACAATAGCAGCACAAATAACAGCGTACAAAGTAATAGTATATCCTTTTTTCCTGATTTCTAATGTGGAAAGACAGACTTCTGAGACTGCATCCACCTCTTGTAGGGGTTTTTGTACGCCAGAATTCATATTAATATGCAGCTGCATCAAAGCTCATAAGACTAGAGTGGTGTTATTAGCATTTTAAGAAGGTCATACTTGACATGTCCTTTTGAAAAAACCTAGCATACTGGGAAAAATGCACAAAAAACACTCCAGCATGCCAATTGGAGTATGAGTATCCTCTTTTTAAGCGCGAAGAGTAATTGATCAAATTCGTGGACGTTCCTACGAAGAAACACTTATTATATTAGAACTCATGCCTTATCGACATTAAGGTACATTGCTTGTCTAGATACAAAGAGTCGGGTATAAATTTAAAATGCTTCAAAAAAGTGGATCACTTGGCTAGGATGTGTGTGCTCACAAATGTGTGGGCATATATTTATACTATGTCATAAAGCATGTAGGCGAAAGTCCTAAAAACAACTTATAAAGTGTTAAGTTGTTTAATAATGCATAATCAACTATATTTCAAGCGTACAAGTAATTACTCCATAATATAATTTCTATAAAGCTCTTTGAACTCCATCAAACTAACTAATAACCAATTATAATTAACACATATATATAAAGAGTGAGAGGATGTGTATTTTAATTGAGAGATGTTCACCTGAGTTGCAATGGAATCAAGTTCATCAAAGAAGAGGACACATGGTGCAGACCCCCTGGCCTTGTCAAAAATTTCACGAACATTGGCTTCACTCTCACCAAACCACATGGTAAGCAATTCAGGTCCTTTGATGCTAATGAAGTTGGCTTGACACTCATTTGCAATAGCCTTAGCAAGGAGTGTCTTCCCACATCCAGGAGGACCATAGAAGAGAACTCCTTTTGAGGGAGACATGCCAAACTTCTCAAATTTCTCCGGATGCTCCACAGGATATTGAACAGTCTATTATATTTCAAAGAAACAAAACACATTCTTATTTAAAATGGGAACACATGGTGTTATAATAACTAAAACCTACTGAAATTAATTCCATTACCTCTTGAAGCTCACGCTTAACATTCTCAAGACCTCCAATATCCTCCCAGCTGACATTGGGAACCTCCACAACCTGTTTCCAGCCCAACAACAAAAATTAAGATACACTCGAAAATGGGTTTTTATAAAGTATGAATAATTTCTTCTTAAATCCACATACAGTCTCACGCAAAGCAGATGGGTTGCTTGTTCCGAGAGCTGTCTGGAAATGTTCATTTGAGACAGCCATGGAATTCAGTATTTCAGCATCAATAGATTCATCTTCCAAGTCAATGACATCCATTTTCTCTCTAATGCATTGAAGTGCAGCTTCAGTGCAAAGAGCAGCAAGATCAGCACCAACGTAACCATGTGTTTCTTTAGCAATTCTTTCCAAGTCAACCTGTAATTATTTTAATTGAAATTGGTGATCAGTCATCAGTTAAATAATCATGGCTAACACAACAAAGTATTTAAACAAAGAAAATCTTACATCATCAGAAAGTTTCATATTCTTGGTGTGAATGCGAATAACCTCAAGACGCCCAACTTCATCAGGCACGCCGATGTCTATTTCCCTATCGAACCTGCCAAACCTTCTCAGAGCAGGATCAATGCTGTTTGGGCGGTTTGTAGCTCCCATTACAATAACATGGGCACGAGATTTTAATCCGTCCATAAGCGTCAGTAGCTGTGAGACAATCCTCCTCTCAACTTCACCATTGGTCTTCTCTCGCTTGGGAGCAATTGAATCTATCTCATCAATAAAAATGATTGAAGGAGCATTCTTTTCGGCCTCCTCAAATGCCTTCCTGAGATTGCTCTCACTCTCTCCAGCCAGTTTAGACATGATTTCTGGTCCATTGATGCAGAAAAAGAAAGCACCCGTTTCATTGGCCACGGCCCTGGCTATGAGTGTCTTTCCAGAACCAGGGGGTCCATAAAGTAAAATACCCTTTGGGGGCTTCACTCCAATAGATTTAAAAAGCTGAGGGTGCCTTAAGGGCAATTCAACCAATTCACGAATCTGAGCCATCTGTTTTCTAACACCACCTACATCATCATAACCAATCTCATCCAACCTATCTTCATCATCTCTCTTGATGGGCTCACCCTCACAAAAGATTTCAGTGTCGGGAGCAACAACACAGTACTCCCCTGGGTCAGTCTCAATTACCTTGAACTCTACACTTCTCATCCCTCCTCTAACAAGAAAATGATCCCCCTTCCTCACTGGCCTATATGCCTCCAAGAAGTAAGCTGCATTGATGACAACAAGTTCAATTATACACCAATTCCATTATAAGACAGAATGATCTTCTGCCAGAAAGGATTTCAAGCATATCACCCTTCTGCTAGAAATGATCTTCTAACGGAATATCAACCTTCCACAATAACTTCAAAGGTTAATAAATATCCAACTCAGACAGAACAAAACACAAACACATGTCAAAATATGTTAAAAGTTGAGGAATCTGCCATAAGTTTAACAAATCGATGTCACTGACGTCTTAGTATCACTTATCGTATGTGTGTTTTTCCGGCATGGATGCACCCTAAACATTCTACTGCATTGGGAGCATTATAGGAATTCTACTAAAGGATCCCAAACATGTTTAATTATAAGCATATCAGAGCTTCAAAAGGTGCATGGGTTGTGCACCGGCCCAAGCCCAACATTATAAGTAATATTCTAGAAGGGGTTAGGAGTAATTGGATAAATCTAAATAAAATTATGGTGTTAATAGGAGTCTGGTGGGAGAGTAGAGTATAGAGAAAATTGTTGAGTGTCTTTCTTAGGAGAGCTTTGGCCTCTCGAATAGTGAGAAACCCTTTTGTTTATTGTTGAATTCCAGCAATCCTTTGATTAGTATCGTTCATTTGAATGTTGGTTTGATCCTTGAATTGATTGATAACAGCATGGTAACTAAAGCAAAACATCATCAGAGTATCAACAAAAAAAGCACAACTGCACAACGTGAAAAACCTATGATCCTCATATAAGAGGTTAGCTATCAATTATTGAGTTAGAACGTATTCTTTGAAACTCATATCAATGAACAAGCTATCATACCGAACTTAAATTGGGTCAGCCTTTTTTTAAGATTCCATACCGTGAGACTTTTATGTTCATTCCAGCTCCACTTCTAGGATTTATTGTATGTATCACATATAACAAATTCTAGTAGTAGATCTGAAATGAACATAAACCTCTCAAGGTACGGACACCTAAAAAAAAGGCTGAACGAATTTACGGATGATAGTTTCTTCATGTTCTAAAACTCTTGCTATATCCGCCACAACTATCTTCTTAGGACTTGAGATTATGGTGGTTGGTTAATAAACAAGCACAAGTCTCATGTGGTCAAGGTACTGATCACACTTGTAACTTACGTTTCAAGTATGCATCAAACAAGTCCCCAGTGACACCTTCAATTGTGTCATCTAGAGGAAGAACATGGATACGCTTCCCATACTTCACATCTGGGCACTGGTGCACAGATACAACATCTCCGAGCCGAACCCTCAGGTTTGTCCGAATAACCTTGTTCATCCTAATCTTTGGCTCATCACAAGTTTCATCAGCAAGGGCAATGCAAACTGTATCTTTCCTTTTCTTCCCCTGTAAAACAAATTGAGAGAAAAAATATTTAACTCTCACAGAAAAGTCCATACATGATTGACCAGTAAAAGCCTTCCAAAAAGTGTGGCTCTGTAGTCTGTTCCGTTGCAGACTTCCAGTGACTGGTTAACAATTCAGCAGGCTGAATAAAAAGACAGAAGCCCATTCCAAATAGGACTCGTTGCAATCTACCATACATGCATGGACATGTAAGAATGCCTCAAGCTACAAGATGAAAGATCATAGACCCAACAATCATAAACAGTATTAAAAATAACAACCGTAACATAGATAAAAAGAAACAATGAAATGTTGTGGAAAAAGGGTTTGCACTACCGGTCCACGCCCATCATGGAAGAAGTAAACCATGGTATGCTAGGGAGGGGTTAACATTTGAAGACAAAAAAATCATTTCCCATTTCTCTTCAAAAAAGTGAGATTGTCATTCCATGGAGAAACCGTAAAACCCACATTCCAAATCTTAGTGTTCGAGTATGCATACAATAAAACTATAAATTTGGATGCTATGTTGTCATTCAATAATACTAAAGGCTAAATATATGTATCCTTAACCTATTTGGGCTGCACTAAAAACATAGAATGATTTCCACATTCAGGAAAGCGACCGTGACAGCTCGTTACGATAAACGATCAAGCAAAATATGGTTAACTTTTGGTTCACATTGCTGGAACTTAAGAGTTCAACATCATGATACCAAAGATAATCGTCACCAATTGCAAGGCTGCTAGCTAACCCCTGATTGTCCCCCTACAAGCACAAAATCTTTATATGCATGTAACTTCACCATATACTGATATACAAGTATACAACTACAATTCACAAGAAGCTACTATTTACAAAACAACTAGAAACTTCTTCTACACACAAAAAATCAAAGACAATTTTATGACAAAACCTATATCAATCTCACACTTGAAAGGCAGTAGCTTTGCCAGTAAGAAATCATAATGTATCTCTCACTTTTCTGAAATGGAATACTTGTTTTCCTCTTCAAATCAACACAAGTTTTATCATAACCCTAGATTCAATAAAACACAGTAACATACCAATGACCTATGATCTTTATAATTAACTAAACACACCAGATATTTTCAGTCAACCACCACTCAATTAAACGAAAATACAACAAAACCCTAAGGTTTAAACATCAAATTCTGAAGAAAAAAAAGGGGGAAAAAAAACCTTGATCAGTATGGTATCGCCGCGGAAAAGCTGCAGCTTCTCCATCGTAGCAGGATGCATAGCGACGACGGAGTTATCATCATTGACGGCTTCGTCAACAACAAGCCGATTCGGAGACTTCTTGCGCTCCAAGATAGCAGTTGAAAAGTCCTTCTTGGCCGCCGGCGGGCCTTTCCTGTAACAAAGATCAATCAGAGAAGACAATAACGATATTATCGAAGTCCGATTGAAGCAAATCTGAAGAAAAAAAATCGGTAACTTGCATAAAAAGTTAAACAATAATCGATCGAATTAGTCGACACAACTTACGGTTCCGATGAAGAAGACTCCGGCTGATTGCTCATCTCGAGACGACGGCGATTGGAGCTCCGATTTGGAGAACAAATCTGAGAGTGGTGAAGAAGAATTCGTAGAAGAGAAGAAGGAACGATAATGGAGAAGATGAATCTGGCAGAGAATGGATTATCGGTCGATCTATATGAATGCCCAAAATTGATTTTTGAGTATAGTGCAAATTTTGTCCCTAGACTATTTATGGAATTGCAGATTTGGTCCATTGTATATATTTTTATTCTTTTTAACCAAAATTAAATATTTCATCTCGGGTTTTAACCCTTAAATCAGGCATAAGACTTAGGTTCACATGAGACCAGGTTATTTTCGTGAGACCAAGACTTTACACATGAAACTTCATGGTAAAACACTGTAAAGGTAAAAAAAAGTCAAACATTCACAGAAAACGCTATTACGGTAAAAAAAAATATATATCCAAACTTTCATAGTGAAATGTTGTGAAGGTAAAAAGAATTCTAACCTTCACGGCGAAAAACACTGTGAACGTAACATTGACGATGTTTTTACTACGAAGGTTTGATTTATTTTTTTTACCTTCGCAGTGTTTTGTTGTGAAGTTTCATGTGTAAGGTCTTGGTCCCTTCAGTCTTACGAAAACAATTTGGTCTCACGTGAACCCCGTGCGTAAAATAAGCGTGCTTCCAGAACCGATCAACCCGAAAGAACTTTAAATAAATCAACTCAAGTTAATCCGATATATAACTGATACAAAATTATAGTAAATAGAATTTATTTTAGGTCCAAAATAACCTGATCAATCCGATAAACCAGATGAAAGTTTTAGCAATTTCTATAGATAAAACTTTTGTATTTGTCTTTGATATGTGTATGTTACCAAAAACTACTCGACCATAACGAATAATTAAATCAATTAGAGGATATTATGTTAAATATTTTGATTTGAGCCCAAGCCCAAACACAAGCCCATGAAACCCATTTTTGGACCAGTTGGAGGCCTAATTTTAGACAAGGTGTTGTTTTTTGTTTTTTTTTACATTTAGGGGTTGATTTCAGCTCACAAAAGGAACTTGTTGTCTTCTTTTTTTGTGTGGGTGCTTTTGGCAAACTTTGGAAGCCAAATTAGAAAGCTTTGCCAACAAGATTATAGGGTGTTTGTGTCATAGGAAAACTTTATTGTAATTGTCTCACTTTTTCATCAATATATAAGCTTCATTTCCTCCTTTGTGGGTGTGCTTTGTGGGTGTGCATTATCTTGCGATAATAGAAGCATGTTAAATTAACATCCCGGTGTTCTTATGTATGTTTGCATTTACATTGATTGAGTATCGTTTTGGATTACATTTTTCTACCTGTTGATATATTTGAACACTTTTAAGATCCTCGTATTCCGTTACAGTTGTTGAGTTGCATCTTCGCACATGTTGGTGTTTCGGTTGGGATTTGTGTGCGTTGTGTTTTGAAAATTATCCCCAACACATCGTTGAAAGGCTATATGTAATAATACCTAAATATTTGATATAACTCATATAATATCTTGAATGATATATCATATTTTTAAAGGAAGGTTCCTTTATTTTTATAGGTTCAATGTTGATTTACATTGTTTAATGCAACCGAACCAAACTGATCAACCCGAACGTTCGGGTTGGGTTGCATTGTATTGCACTTTTGTTCGGGTTGGATTAGGTTGAAAATTTTCAAACAACATTGGATTGGGTTGTTCAAATATCTTTATCGTGATCAACCCAATCCATGAGCACCCATGGCATAAAGTCTTCATTGACGAAAAATCACATGGAACCCTTTTGATGAAAATGTTTAGAATCATCTGTTTTTTAAGTTATTTGTTTTATATATCATATAATTATAGTAGTGGTTTGACTCTATCCAAATTGGTACTTGGTCCATCTCTACTCAATTGGGATCAAGGATTCCATATTTAACCAAATATTGGAGGGGTAGGATTAGATGGTGTTTGGATAAGTTTTTTTTTAAGTGCTTATTGATTTATTGGTTTCTTAAAAAGCTAATAAGTTAAAAATCTTGTTTGGTAACTCAAACGCATTTTTTAAAAGTGCTTTTTGAGAATGCTTCAAATGTGATTTTTAAGAAGTCAAAATTTGTGACTTTTTGAGAATGGGTTTTGGCTTTTTGGATAAAATTGACATAAAAGTTTCCCAAAAAGTTGATAAGTTAAGCCAAACACTCTCTTAAAAAACAACTTATTGACTTATTGGTTTTTACCACCATAAAAGTTAATCCAAACATTTTTTTTAAATACTTTTTTTTCTCAGCACCATAAGTCAATAAGCACTTTTGACCAAAAGCATTTTTGGACCTCAAAAAACCTTATCCAAACACCCTTTAGGTGTAAATCGTATTTAGAATGGATGGTATTTTTTCTACCTAATCAAAATCGTCAAAAAAAGCTTATAGTTCAAATTTTAGATAGGTTCCCCAAAAAAACCTCTTCGTTAATCATTACACACAGAATAATTTGTCGTTAAAAAAATTAATCACTACACACAACTGTCACAAGTTTGTCATTGTTTATAAACATTATTAATCGACATTTGTGTGCTAGAGTGACTTCTCTTTAAAAATAAATTATAAATTATTGTGATATTTACATGTGTTTCGTATTTTCAAACAACTTGATTAGATGTTGCCTTATAGCTAATTGATATACTTTGTAATTCAAGGATGTGTCTTAGGTCGATGTATTTGATAATTGATCGATGGATACCATATGTATCTTAGGGGTGGGTTCAAATGTAAACCACTTTTTGGTTGTGAACGTGAGGACAGCCGAGAACGCGACACGTGG
>LUCG01141054.1:0-27052 GCA_001633085.1 Carthamus tinctorius
GACGTGATCACGGAGGATTGACGCGATTCATGGGAGGGTAGAGATTATTAAAGGGGAAGACAAGTCAAAACCGTCTTTGTTGACCCAGATGAATGATTGAGATCACTTCTCTACTTCGCATTTTTTTAGCACTTCTCATTTGAACCTAATACTATNCTCCATAGGCTATCATTTTCTTGGGTTTTGAGTAGAGTTTTTAAATAGTTCTTTAAGATTTCTAAAAACCAACATTCTTAACAAAATATTGTTTTATTTCAATAAAAATATTTAAGTTTTGCCAATGTTATTGATGAAAATAACAAAAAAACATATTTCTTTCTTTTAAATAATCATCCTTATTTTTTAATTTGGAGAGTTTTATCATTCTACTCCTATATTGATTTTACAAAAAAGTTTTTAACATATTGAAGGAAAAACTAATTCAAAATTGTAAAAACTCTTATTTCTTTTCATTTTTAGTGTCTCTTCGAGATATTTTGAATAAATGTATTTTACTTTTATTTTAAAAAAGTTATTTTTTTAAAATTATTATTAAAAAACAAACGGAAATATACTTTTAAGACCAAGGTTGTGTTTGGCATACTAGCTGATAAGCTAGCTGAGCTGGTAGCTAATAAACTAGTTTATGAATAAATTATGTTCGACAAAAACTAGTTTATGAGTATGTAAAATGACTCAATAGAGTATCTTGGGGTATTATAATTAATATTAATAAATGTATAATTGCACAAAACTACAAGAAGCTTCTAAAAAGTTATTCTAACTACCGTTTCAATAAGCTAGCTTATGATTCATTCAAATACAAATACGTACTAAATATTATATTTAAAAAACATTATTAATTATTTTCAAATATTTATTGTAAATGTGAGATAAAAGTTTGGGAAGTAGACCTGTAAATAGAACTATAGAAGTGTAAAAACTATTACTTTAACAAAAAATATCTTTTAAATCAATAAGAACCTTTTATTTCCTTAAATAAATATCTGGAAAATGATTTTGTTTGAGATATTTTATCCTATTTTTTCTTCATAAATATGGCTTGGTGGATATTGATTGTGGGTGATGAGGAAATATATTCAATATGAAGAAAATTAATAATGATTTTAACTTGTTTATGTAAAAGATTAACTGAAATGAAAGAAAATAGAAAAAAAGATTAAAGCAATTTAAATCTGATTTTTGTTAAATGATTGCTTGAAATAGATACATGTTTTTATTTATTTATTTTCACTCATAAAAGTCATGAAAATTCAGAGAAAAAGTTATTATGATATATTATTAGGATGATATTTGTATTTTAAGAGGTACTAAAGTCCGAGTTTTGATTTTATTTGTGATTTTTATGAGATGATAATAAAATCTAAAATCTAAATCTATAAGAGTGTTTATTTTTATAAACAATTAAACATTTGAAATTTAATTTTTAAATATTTATTTTATTCCTTAAAATATTATACAAATAAATTTTATAAAAACCATTAATTGATTTTAATTGAATTATGTTGGGTGTTGGCACATGTGAAAGCCATTAGGTATAATCAAGTTGGGTGTTGGCAGCTAGGGATGCCATCAAGTGTATTCATCTTGAGTGTTAGGCAATAGGCATGCAAGCGTGTTTGTTTACCTCTTAACAGTTTTATTAAGAGGTAGTCTCTAAATCGTTAAGGGATGAATCTAGTTTGGCAAAAAAATAGACTGTTTTAAAACCCTTTAAATAATTTAGTATCCTGGACATCTTTTAATCATTCAGAGTCCTGATTTCATGCTCAACAATTACCAAACCATCATATTTCATTTTGCACCATATGATAAAAGTCTCTTAATCATTTTGACCACTTAATCATTCAGCAACTGCCAAACAGCCCCTAAGATGAAGATCATCTCAAAGCAACACTATAAACACAAAAATATTAGTGTTCTTTTCTCTAACTCAAACACTAAAATATTAAGAAAAAATAGAGTCAATAAAGTTAATTTGAATATTTAAAAGCCAATAAAGATAGTCTCTAAAAGACCAAAACCAAATATTAATATTTTATTTGATTTTCATAATTAAATATAATACATAAAAAGTTTAATATATTAAGATGTTTATTATTATTATTATTATTATTATTATATAAAAGTTGATTTTAGTGTGGAGTTGGAGTTGAGCTTTTCTAGTGTTAACGGGTCTCACCATTTGTAGTGATTTTAGTGTTATTTTTTAATGATTGGATTGGAGATGCCCCAAAAGAATTGCAACAAATATTCATGTACACAATAACATATCCATGCCTGAAAATTGCATTACAATAATGCTGAAAATAACTCTCCATTAAATGCTAGATAAACTTGTACACTAGTTTAGCGGAATACTAGAGAACTCTCAACTAGCTAAACACCATGAAGCCGAACACCAACCTCTGCCACATAGACCCTTGCCATATAAAACCATCCAAGAATCCCAGGTTCTAGCTAACTTACACGAGTATACACTTTGCGTCCCGCATTGTAACCTAACTAACAACCCCAACCCTGTACAATGACGGACCTATCCATGGTCGAGCAGGGCCATGCACACACTCAACTGAATCCCTAGTAAATCTATTTTAGAGGTATGAACCGTGAACCCGTTAAACTTTAAGTGATGTACCATAATATTAGATAATACAAGGAACATCAACCAAAATAATCCAAAAGGCCCTTCGAAATCAAACAAAAAACCAAAAAAGAAGTCCCTTGAAATCCAACAAAAAACCAAGAAAAATGCTTAGAAATCAACAAAAAACTTAAGAAATCCAACGAAATCAGTTAAAATACTTCACGCAAATCCCTCATAATAAACCAACATACTCTTTCGAAACTATAGGATTCAACTATAAAACATATGAAACGATAAATCTTTAATCCACTTTAAAGGCGCAACCTTTTGACAAAAATATTATTAGATCTACTTGCCTTGCCTTGCCTTGCCTTGCCTTGCATTCACATGTGAATCCAATTAAAAAAAATTAGTGTGTAATTTCAATGAGATCATCCAAAACCAACCACCGCCAAAATCTCCGATGTCGCAGCCATAGCCATCTCAGATTGAACCCAAATACACAAGAACACATGTGTATGCATTGGTTGAAAACAAAAACACCCATCTTTTCCAAAAAAAAGTTACACAATTTGAAGCATGTTTATCCATTTCCAATCGTGACGTATCCCACGGAGAATTTTGTTAATTGAATGACTACGACGATGGCGGCAATAGATGCGGACCACCTGATGCTCGTTTTATCGTCTTGTGATTGGAATCGATTCCCATATTTGTGTTGCCACGCAAATTGCATTCTACCTGTTCGACAAAATGTCTGAACCACCGCCCATCATGGGGACAACCACAATTGACCCATTCGGTACTGTAAACAACGCCCTATACGCCCAACAACATAAAAACAAGGTATACAGAAACGAAAACAGTCAACAATGGTGGTAATTGGGTTTTGATCAGATTTCTGATTTATGCTCTCTTTTTGTTATCTGTATCGATCTTTTCAAACATTGACGTCATCTGCATCAGTCAATTACATTCTTTAGATCATATCCCAAACTAACAAGACCCCATTTTATAGTGGAATCCTTTTGCTTTTCATACCAAGAACATAACTCTTTTTGAGAATAGTGTGGGTGGTTTAATTAGCAATCAAGTTTTGTAGACTTTTGGAAGTGGGTTTTTACCAGCTGAATTGGTGTTGAATTTGATTTTTTGGGTTGGTATAAAATGGGTGGCAATGAGTTTAAGAAGCCACTTTTGAACAAAGTATATTATGAAGGTTGTCCTGGGTGTAGTTTGGATGAGTATAAAGAGCTACAGACCGGGCCACCGATTAAGGAATTGTTATGGACGTGGATGGTGATGCTATGCGCTGGTAAGCAACCGCCATGTTCATATTAGCCGTTCTTTAATGGCATAGAACATCTAGATTAAGGAATTAATGATCAGTAGCAGTTTTCAATCATCCTAAAAAAATGAACATTGGGAGCTTGTGTTATTAGAAGTTCATGCAGCAATGGCATGCCATCTTTATTCATAGGTGTTTACCTTGAATTTAGTTTCTTGGACAGTTCTAAGTAATGGGTGTTTTTCAGAATATGTTCATTGCCTATAGGATTTGTTGCAATTGAAGCATGCAAGCTTATGGAATATAATCCCAAGGTTTCCTGTTACTAAAGATTTAATCGGTTGATTGGTTAGTATTTAACTTTCAAAAGATTTTAAGGCTTGTAGTACCGCCCGCGGGCTTGCCTTCAGGCTCGCCTGCAGGCTCCAGCAGGTACTGGCGGGCTGGGGTACGCCCCCAGCGGGCTTCGAGCTCGGGTTCCGGCGAGGGTCCTATGCCCATTTTACTACCCGATGTTTCTCTCTCTCACTCTCCTTCTTTCTCTCTTTAGTAAGGGCTTGTAGGGTCGTGGTACTCCCATTGAGGGCTTGGTGAGGGTAATAGGGTAAAGCTGATGTGGCGCTGATGTGACAGGGAGGGCTTTGAGGGTTTGTGGGTTATGTTACTCATAGCCTAATGGGTCTATAAAACTTTTCTGCCCAAAAACATTTGGTTTTTCTTTCTCTTCTTATGGTGAAAGGGACGATGCTTGAATGCATAGCTTTGCACATGATAGGGAATCCTTTACTAGTAGGTGTAAATAGATTGAATATTAGCCTAATTCCACTGTTTCGTGGGATTTTTAATGTTTCTTTGTTGATTTTAAATTTTAAGTGGTTTCTAAGTTTTTTTGGCAATTTCGAGGGACTTCTTCTGTTTTTTTGGTTGCTTTTAGGAGTTTTTTTTTTGTTGATTTCGAGGTACTTTTTTTGGTTGATAGGCAAATTGGGTCTCATACAAAAAATCAGTGGGGGGAACTATGGTAGAAATTAAGCTAAAAAATTGGTTTTTTGACTAGGGTCCTTCCCCCCTCCTTTTATGCTCTACTTCCCTGTATAGAAGGTACATCATAGTGTTATGAGCTTGAAAAGAGTATCAGGTATCAGAGCCAATTGTTTTCGGCTAAAAGAAAATTCATAAAAGTGTAATTTTAACAAATTCAGAGAAATTATTAAGAACAAGTTAATATTCTTTGTTACTAAGATTCCTAAGTTAGGGAGAACTTTGTAAGCCTACCTATTAGATTTATTTTCTACACCTTCAAGATAATTACTATTAAACTTTTCTATCGTAAACCTTACACTAAAGGAACTGTCTAATACCTTGTTGAGTTTGCAATAAGTTTATATGGATGTTCATGTAATCATGTCTGACATATATCTTTATTTTCTTTTCTCAGCACTGCCAATATCGTCTCTCTTTCCGTTTCTTTATTTCATGGTAAGTGTGTTTACTTTCTATCCTCCTTGCTTTCTTTTCCATTTTCTATATTTTTACGTTGTAGAACGTTATTGTTTGTTGAGATAAATCTGATTTCTAATAATAAAGTTAGAACTTCAAATAATTTCATGTGCTACCCATATGATAACAGTTTGTTGTGATTCTAATTTCTGCTGATTAGCTCTCAACTTTTACAGTTAATTATTAGTTCAAAATTTTACGGTCATGTTGATTTCTGTTGTAGATAAGGGATTTTCATATGACGGAAGAAGAGGAGGACATTAGTTACTATGCAGGCTTTGTTGGTAAGCACTTTTTGCCAATTATGTTCGCCGGCATTCGTCAATTGATGATCATTTCTTTATCTCTACTGAAAACATTTATCATATGTTCTGAAGGGTCTTCCTATATGGTTGGAAGGGCATTGACATCCGTCTTCTGGGGAGTGGTGGCTGATCGATATGGTCGCAAACCCGTTATTATTATAGGCACTTCAACAGTGTTCGTAACTACTTGACTTCAACTGTTCAGCACTTTTGTATGCCTGATCCCTTTCGTTAACATAAAGCTTGTGATTGTTATCCTCTTTCAGGGTTATTTTCAACACACTTTTTGGTTTTAGCGTGAACTATTGGATGGCTATCGTTACAAGGTTTCTTCTTGGCTTTTTAAACGGGCTACTTGGACCGATAAAGGTATTCTACAGTACTTTCCATCTATAAGTTAATGTTCCCATTTTGTGTATTCAGTTATTCCCTAATGTGTTGATGATACAGGCATATGCATGTGAACTTTTCAGAGAGGAACATCAAGCTTTAGGATTGTCAGCTGTAAGCCATTCCTTTTCCTTCATTTCATATTCTGTAAAAGATATCTAGTTCAAGTTGATCGATATTCAGAGTCTTTATTGTTTCTTAGATTAATAAGCAACAAGAAACCTGCAGATGGTAGTTGTTTAGTTCCATTCTTTGCTCCTCTAAACCTGATATATTTGATGGCTCTTGGTCCCAAATTCTGAAGGAATTTGATGGAATTGGAATGGTGAATTCCATTGACCAAATTCCATTCCTTCGTTTGGTCTTTTTCACGGAAGGAATCTCTTAATTCCATCAAATTCCACAAATGAAGGAATTTATCATTCCTTAGCAACTACATGGTATTTTGATGGAATGAAATTCTTTTTTTTTTTGAAATACCAAATATGCCCTTAACCAGAATACCCTAATCATAAAGTATTTAATGATTAATTTATTAATTGAAATTATTAAAATGAATATTTTGGTCATTTACCAAAATTTTCATTCCAATTCCAAAGCTACTGAACCAAACCGACAGATTTCAATTCCTTTAATAGATTTCATTCCAATTCTATCAACCAAACAGACGGTCAAACCTGACCACATTCCATTGCAATTCTTTCAAAGTTGAATTCCTTTGACAAATTCTGTTCCTTCGAAAAACATTCTGCGAACCAATGTAGAAAAGGTTCAAAATGACCATATGAGTATGTCCATTCTTCCATTTCTCTATTCCTTTGTTGGGCTGAAAGGAGAAAGTCAAGTTCATATATATTGTGATATCTTTTGTTTATTTGGAAATTTACAAATGACTGATTTGTTTCAGATTAGTACAGCATGGGGCATAGGACTTATCATTGGCCCAGCTTTGGGAGGTTACCTTGCACAGGTTAATATCTTTATCTCACTTGGATCTTGATATCCTATATGTGCTTGGATGCATTCCAGGTCCAAATAACATCTTAAAACTTAATTTAAAGAAGGGTATTTATGTCCAATTCACAAATTCATTACTAAGGGGTCACAATCATGTTATCAGATCCGATGATCCGATTTTTTTTGTTATCTTCAAATAAACCCAAGTTTTTGTGGAGAATTGTACAATACGCACAAGCACATCCATCCATGTATACATATATTTCTGTACCGTTTGTGTTTGTAAATGGGAATCACACGGCTATCAGCCTATCAGCGGTGGATGTACCGTGTATTTAAAGGGGGGATGGCCCCCACTATGAAAAGGGGAATTTCTAGTGTAAAAACGTTAAAATTTTTAACTTTCTACCTTACTTCCCCCAGTGATTTCTCGCCTGGGCCCCCACCAACTAAAAACTTTGCATCAAAAAAACCAAAAAAACCAAAAAAGTCCCTTAAAATAGGCATANGGATATGTAGTCTAAAAATATGTCGAACAACTTTACGGGAATTTAATCTACCTTAAAGATGCCCCACTAGGAAAAAATCTTGGATACGACTATAGTTACTAACCATTCTCTTTTTTTTCTACATTGGTTGCAAAATTTCTAACTTCTGGGTTTTGTTTCAAATTAAGCCTGCAGAGAAATTTCCATCTCTAGTATCTGCGGATTCTCTATTTGGGAGGTAATATTACCCCTTGGTTAACGTATATATTTTTCAAATAAAGATGATATGATTTGGGAGTATTATTGTTATTGAAATTAATTTCTTAATGCTAACAAATTGCAACTGTGACTTGTGATATGCAGATTTCCATACTTGTTGCCTTGCCTCTGTATCTCCATTTTCGCATTAGTTGTGACCATCGGTGCATTTTGGCTTCCGGTATGTTTCTTATGCGTTATGCCATTTTTCTATTAGAATGCATCTTAACATGATATGTTCATTTCACCGTTCAAAGTCAAATTCTGAATCCAATCCTCTTTTATTTATGATTATGAAAAAATAACTAGAAATCAAGATGAATTCTTATCCAAAATTATTTGAAATTATGAGGTATTACAGGAACAAATAAAAAATCTTTTTAACCTAAAGAAATATACTTGAGGATAAAGTAATCGTATATTGTTTGGTAGTTTATGCCCGAATAGGCACGGGCTTAGCTGTAAACTGAAGATTAATTTTCATAAGAATTAAATATGGGGTTTGATGTTTGACCCACTGCAACATGAATGACTTGAACACAGTGGCGAATTTAGAACACAAAACCACGTGGTTTCCTAATTAAGTTTCGCCGGAAAAAATAGAAGTGTCAACTATACTTTTGTCCGGTCGGGTTATTGAAATTAAAAATCAAACATTAAAGCCGTGGTTTTTTTCTTTGGTATTTGGGCCAGACTTGTTGGGCCTTAAACAATAAAGTTATGCACAGGCAGAATCGAACCTATGACCACCTCCTATATAGAACACGAGGCGTTTTCCAACACGCCACCAAAATCCTTGTTTCCCTTAAATTGCAAAATAAAATTTTAAGATAGTTCCTCTAAACCTTTTAAGGTAGGTCCTCAAAAAAATTCTATATAACTTGTAATAAAAATGAAAAAATTAGGTAGGTCCCGGGACCTACCTACACATAAGGTAAATTCGCCGTTGCTTGAACATGATTTTAGACATCCTGGCTAATGCATTGTTATTTGTAATTTTCAATTTCATCTGATGCAGTTATAATTGCGAAAAATCTTTACTTCGATTAGAGTTCATATTGGCCCTTAGGAATTGGATATAGATTTTTTTGGAAGGGCCCTAGGCTATGCCTAGACTAATCCTGGCAAATTATGACCTTAAGAAATCAACCCTGATAAACTCAGTGGCCACAATTGTTGCATACACCTGGAATTGAACCCAGGGGCAGAAGATGGGATATTCCACCACATCCTACAGGGCCTCAACCACTATGCCACAACCTTTGTGGTTGAATATAGATGCTAAGTCAAAAAATGGAACCTATATCCCCTTTATTATTATTGTTGTTGTTGTTATTATTATTATTATTATTATTATTATGTGCAAACATACATCTTCTTCAATTTCGTGTTCTTTAACATCAATCTTTTTTAAACTCATTTTCTTGAACTTCAGGAAACACTACACTTCCATAAGAAAGACGAGTTGGAGTCAGCTACCCATGAGGCTGTGGAGAAAACGGATGAAGAAAATTCTCTACTAAGCCTCTTAAAGAACTGGCCGTTAATGTCTTCAATCATTGTGTATTGTGTTTTTTCTCTTCATGACATGGCTTACTCGGAGGTAAATTTAACATCTCACCACCAATTATACAACAAGTGTCTTAAATGATCAAACTCAATCTTGCAAGCATAAACCAAGTGTGATTTGACTTTTAACCATTGTTCTTACCTTTTAGTTGCAAACAAACCATCCTTTCATGAAAAAAGAAGAAAAAGAAAACCACAACACTTTACATGAATGAGCAATTTGTATATAAAATGCAGAGGACGATGATTATGTTTTGCAATTACATTTCCGATTTGTTTTGGATCATCAATTATTTCAAAGGGTAACGTCATCTTTGAAAGAACAATGAATCGGTTTGCAATGAAAAACCACTAACATTGGGTCCTTTTGGTTAAACTATGTTAAGGGCTGTTTGGTTTATTTTCCATTAATTAAGTCATGTTCATGTATGAATAAAACTGTTTGTTTGGATTAATCTGTCTATAGATTTGGGAGGGTTTTTTATAGATGGAAGGAGCATGTTATTTTAATGGGAGGGGCTCGATTGGAAAAAACTTGGCTTTCTGCATAAAGCTCTCCCNTCTATATCATTAAGCCACTAGCAAACAATCACGTATAGCTTATCAAATTAGTTGTGAGTCCCGTTAAGCTCATTTAAATTGCTAAGACCCTAAGTGAGTTTTCAATTAGGAGTATGAACTTCGATTTTAATTTTTTTATTCAATGACCTTCATCTGATTTGCTAGCCAAGACATGATGTAAAACAATCTCTCATCATAAAAACTTGAAAATGAAAATTACACTAGAGGGTTAGATTCTAAAAGTCAATAGTTTTGTAGAAGGTCAGTAAGATAAATAGCCCCTAATAAATCATTGCAAATATTTGGATATCTATAGTTCATATATTTTGTCATGCGTACAATACGTTCACATAAATTCACCCATCATAACTTTTAACATGGTGTTGGCGGTCGCAGATTTTCTCATTGTGGGCCGTAAGCCCTAAGAGTTTGGGGGGCTTGAACTATACTACTCAGGAGGTTGGCACGGTCCTTTCCATCGCAGGTGAGAACACAGTTTTTGTTTATTTGATAAAAATTTCAAGCTAAATTTACTTATTTTCCCGTTATCGCCGATAAAGATCATGATAACCCATTTTGGTGCATGATTCCCTCACTTCTTTCATTATCTAAGAGACTGTTGACTTTTTGAATCATTGTACTTGAATTTTCATTGGAGCTGACCATTGTTCTTGTGAAGATGCCGAATGAATAGAAGGTAGTTTGCAAGAATGAACAATGTCGGACGAATTGTAGTAACATAAATACACAAAAAAGGAACATAGTACTTCACACTTCTCTTAAAAATATATTCTTGCAAATTTTAGTTTTCGTTTTTTACAGTTTTGCAAGAAGGATGATTTTGTTCTGCAATGAAAAAGCACACTAATCATAAAAGTTCATATCCTACTTTCGACTGGGATATTCTGGGTCTGTTTGCTTATCACAAATGTCTTCTTGTAGGGCTCGGCCTTCTCCTTTTCCAAACGTCGTTGTATCCTATTTTTCAGAAGATGATAGGCCCCATCATGGTAGCTCGTGTTGCAGGAGTAAGCAATCTTTACTCATTATTTGTCTACCATTTATTCGGTTCTTCTCTATTGGTTGTCTTACTTTGACTTTGATAGTCAAACTTGTATTTAAAAAAATCGTACTTATCATATATTCTCTTGTTGTTTCAACACGAGTTCTTTTTTGAAGTATGATAGTCATTGTAGCTTTTGATGTAATTTTTGATTTTACCTGAGAGGGTAAATATTTTCATATCAATTCTAAAATTAAAAGTAGTTTGTTTGACTTTTAAAGTCAAAGTGCCCAACTTACAGAGAAGGGAAGGAGTATTAGATGAGTCCATTGCTTTAAAAGTTGACACAACTATCTCTTTTGTAGATTCTGTCTATACCTCTACTCGCAACTTATCCGTATATAGCGATGTTATCTGGCCTAACTCTCGCGGTGGTGTTGAACGTTGCATCGGTATTGAAGAACGTTTTGTCGGTAAGATATAAACTTCTATTTTTACTTAATATAAGGTACGCACTTTTTTCTGGAAGGGTGACCCAGGCTATGCCCACAATAATCCCAGCAATTTATGACTGTAAGAAATCAACCCTGATAAACTTAGTGGCCACAATTGTTGCATACGTTTGAAATTGAACCCTGGACGAATTGGATATTCCACCACATCCTTAGGGCCTAATGTAAGATATGTACTTAGTAACGTGATACACTCTATACTAAAGGATGTACAAGTAGTTAGTGCATAAGTCGTACAAGTAGTTGATGCGTAGGTTTAGTATAAATAAAATGGCGAGGGGGGGATTAAGTTTTAGTAAACATTTCGGGCGTGAGTCCTGTGGAGAGCATGTGGCCTCTTGAAAGTCAGAAACCCCCTATGTTAATCATTCAATTGTGAGCGTTTCAACCCATTCTTATCGTTGGTTTTTACCCTTTTTATCGGGTATATATCAATAGCGTTACTTGGTGAGAAAATCAGACCTCATTGTCGTTCTTATTGAGTTGGTTTCCTGGAACTATTATCGACAAACTTGTGAGGTTAGCTCAGCTGGTGATGAACTTTATTGCAGGTTCACCTTAATATGTGCATATCTTATCTTACTGCCATGATGAACATCCATTTTTGTTACCAAAGAAATACATAAACCATTACAACAAAATCAGGTTTATCGGACGCTAGAAAATAGATATCTCTTTATACAACGCTCGTGTTTATATGACAATTGTCAAATAGCGTCCTATTAAATATCTAATAGGACGCTTTATTTTAAAAATGTCTTAAAAACTTGTTACAACGCTCAAAGGCGTCCTGTAAACTTATTGCAACATTTAGAGATATGACGTTTTATTGTTTGGTCATGTAAACTTACGTTCTGATAAACCAGTCTATTAGGACACTTGGCCTCCTATAACTGATATTACTATATTAAGATCCAAGTATTCACACATTTTGGTTTTGCTCATTTTTACCAGGTGTCCATCATAACCGGGACGTTCATGCTGCAAAACGCGGCTGTGGTAATTTTAGTTTCCCTTCTCATTTCTAAAATTGTTTTTCTTGATTTTTTTTAACGTTGTTCACTTATATAAATTAACCGTTATATTCTATGCATCGATTATAGGAACAACGCCAAAGAGGCGCGGCCAATGGCATATCAATGACGATGCAGTCGATTTGCAAAGCAATCGGTCCGGCATGCGGAGGAGCGCTGTGAGTACTCGTTTGTAATTTCCCATGGGTAAATAAGATCCGTAATTAAGCGCATCTTATTAACGTTTTTCGTTTTTCTTTTTGTAGTTTGTCTTGGTCCCAACGGCGACAAAATGCAGCATTTCTTCCAGGTACGCCATTTATAAATTAAAAATATTTATAATATTATACATCTACCCATTAATTACAATCCACTGTAAAAGAAACATGGGTATATTCACAAAAATGATGCTTATTCTTTCTTCCTAAATTCAATAAATGGCTTTTTCTAGAAAATGTTTTTCAGAATATGGAGTTGGGTTTTTATTTTCAGTTTTAAATGAAAATTTTAGAAAACGCATTTATGGAGTTTTCATTTTTCATTTTAGAAAATTAAAAAATGCGTTTAGAAAATTTTAAAAAACTGCTAAAATCAGTTTTCTAATTTACATAGAAATTAGAAAACAGAAAATCTTCATTTTCTTGGAGAACTTTTGAAAATTGAATGAACCAAATGTGTTTTCTGAATTTTCATTTTCCTTGGAAAACCGGAAAATTTTCCACAACCAAACGCACCTTAAAAACTTCTTTTTCCAACTCCAACAACTTTTCTATTTTTGAGAATTTATCATTACTTTTATTATTAAAATATATACTATATTTAATATTCCAAAAAACTTTTTAAAAGCTTTTAAACAATCAATTATGTTATTGGTGGAAGATATTAAAATAATATTTAGGATTATCTTTACCAAAATGTATCCAACTTTTTTCCTTATTCCTATTGTGTGTATCCAACATCAAAATGTGCTATTGTATGTACTATACTTTCAAAAAGTGTTTTTTAGAGAATTCTCTATATTTAGAGATTTCTCCGTATTTAGAGATTTAGAGAATTCTAGAGAATTCTCTATATTTAGAGATTTCTCTGTATTTTTCTATTTTATAGAATAAGATAGCAAAGCTGTTGGAATATTTTAGCAAACAAAAACTTACTTTTTTTCTATTTTTGCAAACAAAAACTCACTTTTTTTTTCTAGTTTAGCAAATCTGTTGGATATGCTCTTATGACAACTCTTTTAAATGCATGACATTCAAACAGATCTAAGAACACCCCTCTTTGATAGCAAAATGCCTCAAAATATGTCAGAAAGTCATGCATTAAAAAAAAATACGTCCTATGGTTACTCTCCTAAATAACCGGTAAAAGGGGCCAAATATAAAGAGACATTTTGCATATACCGATATTTCATTGTAATAACAAGGTCAATATGGGTAATTTTGCATACATAAAGACACCCATTTTGATGTTAATTAGATTTACTAATTACGTATTTATTTGCAGGCGATCAAATGATATTTTTCTTCTTGAATGTAATTGAGGGGATTGGAGTTCTGCTAACGTTCAAACCATTCTTGATATCAAATCATTACTAGAAGGGAGCATTCGAATCGACAATCTATACAAGCAAGATCTTGATTATTCTTTGTGTATTTATGCCAACGGCTATTCATTTCTATCGATGATGTCGATATGAATTGGTGTCAAATTAAGGGGTTTTAGCATTATATGTATTGAATTTGTTTAGGTTATTGGATGTCATCTATTCTTGAAGGGTTGACACAAGTTCAAAGTATAATCTCAAGCAAGGGGTGTGCTTCCTTTTTCCCAATTTCTTTTATTATTTTTTAGTGATAAAATAATCACTAATATTGTCTTCCATCAAAGATTTAGGGGTTGTTTGTTGGTTATTTTTAGCAAAGGAATGTTTGATTAAGCTGTCTATTTGAATCAAGTTATTTGTTTGGATCAAGATTAATTTTTGTTTGTGTAATGTGTTGAATAAATTACTTGAATAATATAAATTACTCTTCTGTGCTGGTAGCAAAACCCTAAAAAAATATTAATAAATTATTTGAGTGAAGGTTTTCCGGGGAGGGAGGGAGGGGCAAACGGTGGTGAGGACCGGAGAGACTAGAAGCAATGAACCTAGAAGTCGATTTGAGGAGGAAGGGATATTCGAGATCTGTTGGATGAATAATGAACACTCATATACCTAGTACCCTTTTTTCTCGCTAAAAAATCAAGTTGTCTACTTAATTGTAAGTAAAAGAAGAGGTATGGTTGAGCTAATTATAAATGCCTCATAACATTTAACTGATTAATACCATAAACCTTGAGGGGTTAGCTCAACTGACAATAAGACTTGCATGGACCATAGGGATCCTCCTAATAGTTGAACTGTTCAAGTCCCTCCAAGGTCAAGAGATTTTCTTGTTGTCCCCTAGGGGCCATGGCCCATAGGATCAGTTGAGGTGAACAAAAGTTGGCTCAGACATCCACTACTAAAGAAATGGTATTTTAGACCCATAATAGGTTAATAGGATTGGTTTTACAAATATTATATACTTTAAATCATAACAAAGAATATAAAGTTTTAAAATAAAACCTAGACGTATCACATCATTTTGTTGTCGACCATGTTGAGCGTACCTAGGATCGCATATGTTGTTGGTTGACTTAACGTACAATATTGGGTATCACATTAAGGCATCACCTTTTGAAGCATCATATGGTAGAAAAGTATAAACGTCATTGTGTTACACCAACATTGGAAAAGGACACTTGGTTAGATCCGAGATAGTCTAAAAAGCGTCAGATAAGAATTGTTTACACAACGAAAAACAATGATTGACCTCAATAAGGGAAAGACTTGCTTGACTATGAATAAGAAGATAGAAAAGGTTTATCAAAACACAACTCTGCTAAGTGGTAACACGATGTATAGAGTCTGACACCAGCTGAAATTCGTATTTAATCCTCATGTCATAAGAAAAAAAAACTAGGAAGTAGCAATTTTTGTATTCAAGGAGTGTAGTGATTCATGCAGTTCTCGCAAGAGCCAAACATATTGGGTTCGACAAGATAGGCACAGAAGTAATGTGAAATAAAGAAGATGAGCTTTAGAGTTTCATGTGGAAGACCAATTATTGTTACAGATATCCTTATGGAAATGGATGGTCAGATTTGGTCAAAGAGGCAAGTTACTTCCAAGATAAGTTGTACAATTTGAAATTATAGCGAGAATTGACAAGTACCTTATTAGTTAAACCTACCAGATAAACTACAAGGTATTGATGACATCTTTTGTGTGTCAAACTTAAAGAGTGCATAGCCGATGAGACGAGTGTATAGAACTAGAAGGCTACGAGTACAAGATAAGAAGATAAAAAGTCGAGGAACACGAGCCGATAATAAGAATGAGGCACTCCTAGTTTTTCAATGAGATATAATTTCAAGAACATAAATTATTATAATAATTGATGATATGGATTTAAAATGTGAAGTGAAATCCAAGGGAAAGACTACATATGTTAAGAATAAAGTTCAATGACTCATTGGAACTTGGATGAAAATCAAGGAATTAACTAAAATATAAAAGAAATGTTCATATGGAACTGCAAAAATAGGTGAAAAATGCAAGTCTTTAAGTGTGTTTGGAAAGAGATGAAAATTAGTGAGTTAAGTATGAAATCCAAGCCAAACTTGTGTTTCTATGTTCATACGGTAGCATATGATGCGGTATTCGAGTTTTATATGATTTGTATGTTGAGAATAAGGCTATAAAGTTGTTAATTTGATGACGAAGGGATCGAAGATGTCATACATCATGATCAGAAATTAAATGTATGACTAAGGATCAGGTGAGACCAAGCTGTTTTCGTGAGACCAATACCTAACGTATGAAACTTCACAAAAAACACCGTGAAGGTAAATAAAACTCGAATACGCAGACCTAAATATCACTTTCGATGCAAAAAAATTTCCAAAACAAGGTAAAAAACGAAACCTTCACAGCTCAAACACTGTGAAGGTTACAAATAAATAATGCGAACCTTCACAGCGAAAATGCTGTGAAGGTTTCGTTTTTTACCTTTTTTTGGATTTTTTTTCTTTAATAGTGTTTTTAATATGTTNTGGTCTCACTGATCACACGGAAACAGTTTGGTCTCACGAGAACTTAACCCGGATTAAAGCTTGAATTGTTAAATATAAGGAGGCACAAGGCCTAGGATTTTTTGGCTTGAGAGCACGTATTCTGCGTCTGTTTTCAGTAAGCAAAAAGAGCCTAGGTTTTTTGTGGCAAGGATGGGCTTTGAGGCTGAAAGAGGGAGTGATTGGGTTTCTTAGTTTGGACGTTTTCTAGATTTTTTCAAATTGCGCTTTAACTGGGGTTGAAAAAGAAAGTTGGCCTAATCGGGCCATAAGGCTGGGCTTTGCCTTTTTATGCATCTCTAGTTGAATATCTTGATGCTTAAGTATGTTAGAAGCTGGATAACATGTGATCAATGTCTGTATGCAAGAAGAACTAATAAAAAAAACAACGCATATTTTATTTAAAATGGAAAGGAATGAGGTCACAAGGATGACCTTCTATGCATTTTAAACGCGACACTAGAGGCGAGCTCCAACCTCATGAATGAAGTCGTGTAGGTCAAGGGTGGGCAAATCGAGTCACGTAACTTGTTTAAGGCCTTTTTTATAGGAAACCATGAAAGCCACTTCAGAAATTCCATGTGAAGTCTCTTAGACCATTGTTGGGTGCAACATCGAACAATCACTATGGTATTATAAACTAAGTCGATATTAGGATTCATTGGTGTGTATGGATGATATGTATTCATTTGTATTATGCAATAACACAATTTCTTTCTCGTATCTCTCTCCTTTTCACTGCCCCCTCTCTTTAGTCTTGTTCTAACTTCAGATTTGATATAATGAGTAAACGTTTGAATGACTTATTTTACCGATTGGTGGATATTTCCTTGTTAAACAAATATGTTGGTATATAGAGCTACAGTATGTTGTAGCATGAGCAAAAGTGTAATTGTTTTAGACGATCTTGGAAGACTTTGGGAAGATTATCTTTGGATTTCTCCGGTTGTAGTATGGTTGGCATATAGTTTATGGTTGTACCAAGTATTTCTTGTTGCATTAATTTGCTGTACATTAAAAACAAATCATAAATAATTACAAAAATAATTGAATTACCTTTTATTAATTGATCATTACAAAACAAATATTCTTTAACATATTTTAAAACATTGTCACAAACAAATCCTATCAAATCCCGTAAAATACCAACTACCCCTATGGGATTTCTAAATTCAATGTTTGTAGGATTATGGACTTAATTTCCTTCATTTGAATTAAACTAATTTCAAATCCCACCAAATCCAGCAAACCAAACAAGTCTTATTAACTCCCTCTTTCTTCATTTCTTATACCTAATTTAACAAAGCTTTAAAAACATATCAACAAACTATTCACATTTTAACCCAGGATATTCCACTAGAAAGTAGGTCTAACAGATAAATGCATACAATCCCTTTCCTCCACCCCAAAAAAGTACACAAATTGTTTCCGCAAATACCCTAGGTTTACAAAAAGCGTTTTGTAGAGACAAATAAGACAATCAAAAGCATGACCAAATAAGTAATTTCAGTACCATAATGACCGAAACCGAACAACTATTCACATTTCATACTCACAAAAGAAGTTACAAAGATCTTGTTACAATTTGAACACACAAAAAGAAAAAAAGGATAAATGTATTTTTGATGAATCATCTTACAACAATGTCAAATGAAGTAAGCGCACACAAGATACATAAACACATCAAAATAGAATCTTCGAGCCAAACGTAAATTTATCGAGTTGGGCTGAGTTGAGTCGAGCATATTCAGGGAGATCTCAGGTCTCGTAGTTTTGAAATTGTTAAATCCGGAGGGCCAAAACTGTCCAATATAGCGTTTGCCGATGGAAACTCAGCCCTCGACGTCAGCCTGTAACAAAATGGAGAAAATCAAAAGGCAAAGCTCACATTTGGTCATTATGATTTAATAAAACAAACCCAAATAAAAGAGCTCAGTATATCCCGTCTTGAGGTAGGGCCCAGGGTATCTTACCCTAAAGAGTAAAACAATTGTTTCCGTGAAAACCATTGCTTGTGAAAAGTGTGAGAAAAACATAAACAAATAAGAAACAAATAAGTTTTGTAAAAAGGTGGGGTCATTGTGATTTTTGGGGGTTTTTAAATTACTGTTTTCCTTCGGCAGGTTCTCTAAAACTTTCTCCCAAATAGAGAGTAGGAGATGATAAAATCCTCTAAGTTATTAGAAATTATTAAGTTAGATGTTGGAGAAAGAAATAGTTTATTATTGTTCCCACCAATGAGGTTAAATGTATTATCATTTCTATATAAAGTTTATTTGAAAATTTGTTGCGACATTAAATATAGAGTATTTTAATAGAGGGAGGTTCAGAGGAAACCTTAAAAAAAGGGAAAACTAAGGAACACCTTGACAACCCTTCATCCGGACGGTATAAAGTAAATTATGTTGCTTTTTGGTTTTTATGCACATGTGCATGTTACAGATTACTTGTATGCACAAATGCATACCGTCCGGATGAAGGGCTACCAAAGTGTTCCTCAGTTTTCCGTTTTTTTGAGGTTTTCCTCTGAATCTGACCCTATTTTAATAATACAATTAATGTTGAAATAAAGAAATAGAGAAAAAGTTGGAGTTTAATGTAACTTTTTCGGAGATTTTAACTTTTGCTTCTCTATTTTAGAAAATATAGAGAATCTTATGTAGACCTCTCTTACCGCCTAAAGTTGGGCACAATACTATTCAAACTACATACTAGATGATGTATATATGATAACGAAAAACCATAAGGGGTTGTTTGTTTTAAAAAAAAATACCTCTTAAAACCTCTTAAGTCTGAAAATTACAAGGTTTGCAGACTTAAGACTGTTTATTTTTAACAAAAGGTTTAAAAAGCCTCTTTTTTATCATCCTCTGAAATTTTAAGAGGTGCACCATCCACCTCCTAGTTTTTGGATGTGAAATCAGATTTCAGACTTCAGACCTCTTAAAACAAACACACCTAAATGTAAAAATATGAACTTAATAAATCATACCTGCTGCGAAGAACAACACACGGCATGCCAATTTGCTCAGCTGCAGTAACCCCGGGAAGACTTCCAGCAACAAGAACACAATTGGGAACAGGGACTTCTGCATATTCAGCTCCTGCTCGCAGCGCAGTCACAATTTTCTGTTCGCTGAATAGATAGGATGAATGGGTTCAGACAAAGTAAATCACCAACATTTATGGATGGATATAACTATATAAGGTTAACAAGACCAAAGTCAACTAGTCAAGTCCATGTTAAATACTTGGATTTTCTTGTAAACTATACCCATTCTTACAAAAATATAGAAAAAACTATAACAAAAAGAAAAAAGGTAGACACCACCCGCTAAGGCGCCCCTACTGACCTGGTCCCACAATCATCATGGGGGAGGTAAATCAGTGCATGCATCCTATTGGTAGAGGAGTGGTGCTAGGCGTGTTAAAAAGTCAAGGTTTTAAGAGCATCTCCGACAGCTTCTTAAAATAGAGAAAATCCACTTTTTGTTATCTAAATTGCTCCAACAGCATCCCTATCTCATTCTTTAAAATAGAGAACCAAGAGAAAGAATTCTCTATATCTTTGTTAGGAGGAGAGAGAAATTAGTTTTTTATTTATTCTACCAATGAGGATTGAATTAATATCATTTTAGATAACTTTCTTTTAAGAAGTTTATAAAATTATTGTATGTTTAAATAATATAATTGATGATGAAATCTCTAAAATAGATACAATTTATTTTAGAGATTTTGACTTTTGATTCTCTATTTTAAACGAATTTTGGAGAATCTGTTGGAGATGCTCTAATGAGCTACTCCAGCTTAATATTACCGAGTTCAGGTCAATCTCGAACAAAATAAAGCTCGCTTAGCTTTAACGAATCGAGCTCCATAACACCAATGTTCGACTAGACTCATTCGAAAGCTCGATTAAATTTTGAAGTTAAGCCGAGCCAAGCCAAGCCTTTCAAGCATACACTTTTTCGAGTCAAAACATATTTATATGTTTACAAATCATATAATCAAAATACAAAAATCAGAGTTGGAGTAAATAAACGAGTTAACCAATCTCGAATTTGAGCTCATATATGGGCATCAAGCATTGAAAAACTATTCGAGCATGAGCACGACTTTGGAAAAGTTATTCAACCTCAAGCTTGATAGTAAATTTTGAGCGAGGCTCGAATAACATGCTACTTGACTCGACTAGTTTACACCCCTACACGGTGCACCTAGGTTCGAACCCGGGACCTTATTCATATGGATTACACCCACAAGTGTATTGCTGAAACAGATCAATGAGGAATGCAAATTATCCATCAAACTTGCCATTTGGTGTCCAGAATGGCTTCTAGCAAAATGTAGTATTTTAGCAAGAAGGATGGTTGGTTTGCAATGAAAAGCCAAAGAGGGTATTTTAAAACGTCAACAACTCTAGCATCTACGCAGCCATAAATCCTTGGTAGGTACTCCCTCGGCCCCAAAATAAATATTCACAATGAAAAAGACAATTTATAAAATTGTAATTATTAAACTTTTCAATTAACTAATCGACAATTGTACCCTAATAACCAAGGAAGTAATGAATTTCTCCATTTCATAATTGAAGGCAAAATTAGAAAGCAGGCACTTACTTTTGAACTTGCCACTTACTTTGTGACAGAGGGAGCATCATGCACAACATATCCATGATTTCTACTAATTGCATAAGATACCCCATCTAAATGTTAAAACATTTAATAATTTTGGGACTAGTATTCCAAAATCGGGATAATACAACTAATTTGACGAGCCCACATGAATACATGAGCTTGTGTAGTTGTGTTACACCACAAAGATGATCAAACACTATTAACAGAACAAAAACAGAAACCATCAACACATTATTTTACATTATTCAACAATTTTCCTATATCCATGGGTATTGATAGGATTTTATTATGCTTTCTGAAGTAGTACAAGAAACACACATAAAACAACTCAAACAGAATGAAGGGACACTAACCTTTCACTTGAAGATGCATCAATGTCAACGCTCAGTTTCAGCACAGACGCAACTTCTTTTGCAATCTTTTGTTTCTCGGTAGATGCTGTCGCAAAAAAGTAGTCACATAGCAGTTCCTCATTATCAAAGCTTATGGATAAAGATGTGTAATCTACCTGCTTTTCTTGCTTCACTAACTAATTTCTCAATCTCATCCAAACTAGAAGAAACTCCTTTACCAAGTACAAGCTGCCCATATAAGCTTTGTTCCACCTCCATATTCCCAATAATTTTGATCTTTGACATCCTATCTTTGCCAAGACTTTCAATAATGGGCCTGTGAATTTTCAAAGAAAACATTTAGAGTTAATAACCAGGTGGAAATTCTAGTGAAGAAAGGGATAAATATTAAATAGAAACTAAGTTGCTGACTTCTGCAAGTTCAAATAAGCCGAGTGTTTTATGTAAAGATGTATAATTACGAGCTTATGCAAAATCCAGTATATTGGTGTTCAGCCGCAGGAATATCAACAATTTCATAACATTAAGCCAAGCAGATGTAAAAATTTCCATGATCCTCAACGACTCAACTTGGACTATTTTACCTCGATAGTAAGATAAGAAAGTTCTTTTTCCTAGAGCGCCCTATCTTGCTGGAGGCACATTTAGAAGAAAAAAAACTGTTTCCTAGGTTCTCGAGAGAGAAACCTATGATTAGCTTTTCAGGAAATTTCCAAACGAACAAGGATTCTTTACTTCATTTGTTTTGTCAACGTGAAACTGCCTCTTGGGAAGATGTAGAATAATACACCTACCGAGATGAAAGCCAAAGGCCTCGAAACGGCTGCCGTCCGATGGGTACACGAAAGTGACGATGTATTTTCTTTCGTTCCACCGAGTATTGACAATTTGGAAATTGGAATACAAATTTATGTGATTATAAGATAAAATTAACTTTTCTATGCATAGCCACACATATACACATAACGGTCTACTTATCCCAGCCCAGTAGAAGTGGAACATTTTAAAAATCTCCTATTTGTGTGTCATGCATCGTATGTCAGTGTCTGCTATGTAGATCAAGCAAGTTGGTCATCTGTTGGCATGAGGCCTTCGGTTTATCTTAATGTGAGTACATGACAGTCAAAAAATTCTTGGTTTTGCATGACAATAATCATGCTTACTCTTCAGAAATTCCCATTCTCTCTTATTAATTGCTTTTCAGGATACTAGTTGGCTGGGAGAACTTGTAGGCCACAAATAAAAATAATCAAGACATGCTTTATAATCATAGTGAAAGCAATCTCAAAATATAAGCTGTAAATGCAACAATCTCATAAAAGAAAATAAGAAATTCCAACTAGTCACATAAACTTGAATAAAATTATTGACCTTGCTATATTTTCGCCACTCCTACTGTAGGAAGCTAGTACAACAATAGGAACACCTTCTTTATGTGCATCATCAATAAATCTGTAGATGGAAGAAACATCATATTCAAATTTAAAAAAGAGAGGTAGTCATGGCCAAGAAAATACCATGTTTGATAATGCCAAATCTACGACTAGAGCACATATCATATATGACCTGCAATCATGGCTAGCAAATATTGTTCAGGGTCATAACTTGCTGCTTTACAATGATACGAGGTGGAGGTAATTGCAATAAAAGCACTCAAGTCCGATTTATAATTGTCAATTGTCATCTTGTATAGAATCAAGTTTTGTGTACAATTGATCATGTAAATACCATGTTCATATAGGGATTAGATTTCAATTGGCTAACATTCAACAAAATCCTTAAATCCATGTGAAAGGCTCAAATTGACCATCATGATATCGTCAACACCATGCTCAATTTTTTTAGCAATGTTAGTTATTTCTGCGGTGTCTTAGTTACATACCATTGAATAGGTTTCTTTATTTTTCTTCACGTTCTTTCCTCGGCTTAGAGACACTTTGTCTACCTTACTTTTACATGATCTCCCTCCATAAATTTTATCACTTCAAATAAAATTCCTATGGTTGCACTGAAAACAATTTTCTGATTTTGCAGATTCCCATGATGGTGCTCCTATCATGGCTGCTGCTCACTGTTTGGTATTTCTTTTATTCCTGATAGTTTAATTGTCTAAAAAAGCAAAATACAACCTACAGTAATATGAACTAATAAAACCCTATTTATAATAGTGAATATGAAGCAGAAGATCAAGTTGAATCCTGAGTTAATTAATTACCTTAAATATCCAAATGATAAAATTAAGAACCAACTTAATTAAATTATAACTACTTGGATTTGCATAAAAGTGACTCATGCTACAAAGCATCCAGTGAATAAGGACAAAATTAAATAATAGAGAAGGTTTGAACAACTCACTCTTCAGCACCAGGTCTCAAAGGTAAAGATTTTGACATCACAAGATCTTCCAATGCTTTTTGCTGCCAACAAGTTCCATCATCTTGGCACATCATCAACCACAACAAAAACAAGCAGCAGTAATCATAATAATAACAAATTCAAATGATGATAATTGTAACAAAAATAATAGGCCATGGTAGAAGGGCAATCTCTGGTCAAATATTTGGGCACCACTCATTTAAATACGTAAATCTCGAGTGATTCCCTCACACTCGCAAACATTAGGCCAGTTATTACAAACTCCATGATCGCTATACTACTGAACGTACGTAAAGTGATCAACATTTATCCAGATAATATATTCACATGAATTCTCCGATTACAAGAAATTGGAGAACAAGAAAAAAAAACTACATAATTATTAATCATACCTTTTCTCGCAGAACCCTTTTCATGAAACTTTCCTTCTCATTAGTGGGCAGCGAAGTAGGCCAACCTATCTGAGAAATGGATTAGCAATAGAAGAAACACTACGTTCATAATAGAAGCAAAAAACATTCAATGAAAACAATGTTAACCATATTCGGCTTTATATGAAAAAATCACCTTATTGAAGTACAAAGTTAGCATTTCCTCCTCACCACCAAAGCTCTTCCTAGAAGTAAATTGGTATGTAAGAATATCCAAATTCCAAAAACAAGTACACTAGTAAGTTTGATAGTTGTTTACATGTTGGGTCGCATACAAAAGTCAAAGTTCATTGGCTCATAGAGAATATAAACTCAAGTGACTTTAGTACAAGATATCAATACATCTCCTACGAGTTCATGGGAAAGTAAGAAAGATGAAATAAAAGAAGAATGCTTGGTTCTGATCTAAATAGATGAGCTCAATAGATATCACACCTTGTAAGATCTAAATAGATTGGTTCTGTCCAATGTGCACAATCCAACCCCATTTTCTTAAATGCTGGATGAATGAAAATTGCAAAATGTCAATCTACAAAAGTTAATAAACTTGCTACCCACTCATGTGGAACAATACAAAGCACCATTTAAACAAAATAAAAATCAATTCACTATTACAACTCACCTAAATTGAAGGCTTCCCGGTTACCATAACGATATACGTCCATGAGGACCCTGATAAACGGCAAAAAGATCAAAGAACAAGCCACAAGTTAATTAACTTCTATAAGATGCTTGTTCAGTTATTGTTGCTTGAAATTGACCTCCCTTGCTGGTTACAATGAAGGGGCATTACAGCTCAACCTTAAAAACATTGCAAAATCTGAACTTTGTGAGAAAAATTCCATAACTAATAGTTTTACCAGTGCTATAAACAGATAAGCTTCACTAGATTTAGGCTGTGTTTGGCAAACAAGCTGATAAGCCAGCTGATAGTTGATAAGCTAGTTGTTGACTAATAAGCTAGCTGGTAGCTGATAAGTTGGCTTATGAATAAATTATGTTTGACAAACACTAGCTTATGAGTATGTAAAATGACCAAAAAATGTATCTTAGGGGTATAATAATTAATATTAGTAAGCGTATAATTGGAAAGAGCTACAAAAAAGCTCCTGAAAGGCTACCACAACCAGCGATTCAAAAAGCTAGCTTATGGTCCATCCAATCCAAACATGTACTAGCTTATCCAAACATGTACTAGCTTATCATAAGCTAGTGTAACTTGATTAGCTCATAACTTCTACAACATATAAGCTAGCCACACCCTGCTTTTCCAAAGAGAAAAAAAAAAAACTACAGGCTACTGTTCAGATTCAAACTTGATGAAATTCTGAACTTCATGAGAAAAATTCGGTAACAAAAATTAGGTTTACAACAACTAACTCGAAAATGCTGTTAGTAGCATTGATAGAATAAAAATCATACCGATTTACAGAAGGTCCAAGGTTATCCAACAAAATTTCATGTTTAATTTCAAGAAGAGACCAAATGCCAATGAATTGAAGAAATTGATTACCCTTCGACTTCAAGAAGAACAGCAAGTTTCCTACTTGAATCATCCGAATCACCATAACCACCGCCGGAGGAGCCTGAAGCAGCATTAGCCCGATAATTCAACTGCTTGCTTTTGAGGCGATAATTATAGGAAGAAATTGGAGCTGAAATAGTAAGACTTTGGGCGCACTTCTTGTTGTATGACTTGAAGAGGCTATTACCACTGCTTCCACCGCCACCACAACCACCACCGCCGCCGGCGCCGGCGCCGGGAGCGATGGAGGAAAGAGGAATCGTGGTTTCTATGGCCAATGGCCGCATATTTTCGGATCTTTGCAACCCGTAGATTTTTGTGTTTATTTGATTTTATAATGAAGGCCTAAATGTATGAAACTATTGGGCTCTTCCAGGCCCAAATTGTTTTATACAAAGTTAGATTTACAATTTGTCTAGTTCTAGTCTAATTTCACCTCTAAATCTGAAGTCTAATTTCACCTCTGTTGAATTTTGAAAAGTAAATCTATAACATTGTTTGTTTTTTATAATGTCCGAAGTCTGATTAAAAAAAATAAATAACAAAATAAAGAAAAATAACTATAAAATAAAACAAATGAAAGTTCCTTCTAGTTTATTTAAAATATAAATATAAAACCCTATATTTTCTTTTTTTTAGAGTAAATTACAGATTTGGTCCCTATGATTTGCAAAAAATTACGATCGTGGTTCCTGAACCCTAATTTTCATGATGCGGGTCCCTAAGGTTTCAATTTCGTTTCGATGGTGGTCCCTCAACCTAACGTCTGTTAAATAGCTCCGTTAGGTCAAGGGCATTTTAGTCAATTTATAATTATATTTATTTTGCATTAAAAGTTAGATTTTTTCCATAATAATTTAATATGGTAATAATGATTCCCACCTACCCCCCACTCCCCCTTTATCGTCTTCTTTTCCTTTCTTCTTTCTTTTCCCAGCAACAACACCAACAATTCCGGCGACACATCGTCAAACCAACATTCCAGCGACAACACCAACATTCCGGCGACACACCGTCAAACCCTAACCCCAAATCGCAAACACCCACCCCCACTATGGCCGAACACCTTACACCCAAACTCCCATCATTCCAATCACCACCCCCTCTCCCCCAACCACCACCACCACCACCGGTCATCGACTTA
>LUCG01141098.1:0-17975 GCA_001633085.1 Carthamus tinctorius
AAGTTAAGTAATTTTGGTCTTTATGTAAATTTGGGAAATTTGGATGTTTGGGTTGTTACAGGTTGGCGGGTCGTATCGGAAATTGCCACCCCTTAAATATTTCATTGATAACAAAGAATTAATAGTATTTGATTTATTGTTGTAAGCACATTATCATCTTTCACAACGGAAATTTCGAAATGCTACGTTAGTAGACAGGGTCGGTCCTACGTCTTTGGATGCCTTGGGCAAAACAACAAAAAGTACACCTAATTCAAGAAATAGATAGCACATACTTTAAAGAGGTTTGGAACCTAGTCGGACTCTCGTACATTTATAGAAAGATGCTACTTTAGGGGGAGAGAGTAAATCCAAAGTAAAAAATAAATTTTCACCACAAATAACCAAATATGAAAAAACACTATAACAAAATGGAATATTTGTCTAGTTAACAATTATAAAACGACATGTTAATAATAATCAAAATGATCTAAAGGCAATAGAAAGCATAAAACACTAAACACACACACACTTATAGATAGTTATGGCATGAAATGAGATATCGAGATATAACCAAATAAGCAAATCACTTAAATAAGTGAAATAGGTCTAACGAAATCATTCAAATAATCATATCATCAAGATAGCAACAGATAAACAAGAAGAAACTAAAAAAGAAAGCATCAAGATTCAAGGAAATAAGCAAATCACATAATTAAATGAGTAAATAGGAAATTAAGAAAGAAAACACCTTGCTTCAACCTTGAAAGGAACTAATTATAGTTTGAGAATTGAGAGTGAGAGTCGAGACCGGTGGTTAGAAGATAAGTCAAGGTGAGTTGAGAGCAATGGTGGACATTGGCAACATTGTGCTCTTAGGTGAGGGCAATGTGATAGCGAGAGGCCAAGAACGGTAACATTTTTTGAGAAAAAAATCAAATAATAAGCCTACTAAACCTTATTTGTCTGTCGGGATGTGATGCCTTGGGTCACTGCCCTCTTCGCCCAGCACTAGGGCCACCCATGTTAGTAGAAGGGAACGATTATACTTCAATAATGATTTTTAAAATCGTTAAATCGATTGGTAATAAGTGGAGTTAGTGTTTGTCCAAAATCGAATGGTCCTAGGTTCGAGCTCGGGGTGCTCCCATAGCCACCACAGCTGAGTGAGTTAGATATGTGTCCCCACATTAAGAAACTGGCAGACGATTATGGACTGGTCGAGGTTGTTCGTATCAACCCTTTGTCCAAAAAATGGCTAAAAATTTCAAACTTTGATATTTTTCTCCTTTTCAAAGAATAGTCACTACAATAAAACTGAGTTTATAAGACGTCTAAATTAAATAAGCGTCATAATAGAGTGTTTTATAGAACCAAAGTTATGTGACCAAACAAGAAACGTCATATTTAAAAGTGTTACAAAAGGTTTGTAGGATGCTTTTGTGTCATAACAAGTTTTTAGAACATTTTTCAAATAAAATGTTCTATTAAATATTTCTATAGGACACTATTTGAAGAAAAAAAATGTCTTATATACAGAAGTTTTCTCTAAAATTATGGATTTACAGGACATTTCTCAAAAGCGTCCTATAAAGTTACCTAATAGGACACTTTACTTTAAAAAACGTCTTAAATTTTTTATTGTGACGCTAAAAAACATTCTACAAACTAATTGTAACACTTATAGATAGGATGCTTTCATGTTTGGTCCTATAAATTTAGGTCATATAGAACACTCTATTAGGACACTTATGTAATTTAGGCATCCTATAAACTTAATTTTGTTGTACTGAATTATAATTATATGTATGGATATGAAATTCAAATACTTGTGTTATTTCTACTTTTATAACGAAACTACTAAAGACCCTTACGGTGAAGGGTGTCGGAGCCCCGCTGGGTGGGGAAACCACAGCGGGGTGACGCGGGAACACCTCCCCGGTCTCCACCGGCTTCAACAATCAATAGCCCACCGGCCTTGCTAACCTCACTGGGTCTTCGATTCCCCCCCCCCCNCTTTTTTTAAATGGTTAATGGGGTGCAAAGGTGGAATGGTGATCACTACAGGGTTTCTTAAGGATAGAATAATGAAAGAGAAAGAGAAAGTAAAATGTTGATGTGGCAAGAGGGATGGAGAGATGGAACAGTGACCACTCTCCATCTTTCTTGAATTTGTCTCAACTCACTAATTTAAACCCATCAATTAGACCCCGCTCTTGATTAAAATACATTTTTTCAGATAGGTATCAATTTTCTTATTAACGTGTGGATTTTAGACCCGTTCACATGTTGTTTCTCAAACTTATATCGATCAAAGGTTGATTTTAATTAGTTACATGATTTAAATACGATTCAAGACTTAATTAGAAGGAACTTTTTGAAAAAATTATAATGTGATACTTGTGGACTTATATTTAATCTATTTATTATATTGATATTGGTCAATACTTAGGGAATTTAATTAGCAGATACGATCGAACACAAACTCATGCTTTGATTTTGGAGAATAACTTAATTTAAAGCAACATAGCATAGACCTTTAACAATGGTTGACAAAAATTCAGGTTGTTATTATTTTGCTCTTAAATCTATTATAAAATTTCGAAACAATTACATAAATAAAGAGCATATTTATATTCAATTTTAATATTGAAGAACAAAATTTCAAAAAGCATATTTAAGTGTATAAATGACAATAAATAAGTATTTTCTTAAAGGGTTTGTATAAATTAAATCTTTAGAAGTGGATTAGTCCGAACAATTTAATAGAGAAAATCAAAATTTTATAAAACGGTAAAATATATCGAGATAAAAAAACAGATGTGACACATAAGAAAAGAGTCAATGAGAAGATTGTTTTCTGATGACTTGTGGGTTGCGTTGAACAAGAGGTAGGTAGGTGTAGAAAAACGAAGTTTATACGTTATGTAGGTATAATTACAATAACATCTAACAAATATCAAATAAATAAGTATTAAAAAAAGATTTTATATTACGTTTTTTGTTGGATATAAAAATCTCTGTCAACTTTGGTTATTCCATGACTTGTTTTTCAAATTAACACTTATATTTGGTGCATTATTTCTATTAACATGGTTTAGTTCCTCAAAATATATTTAAGTTGTCATCTTTTGTTATTGTGTGTAATGTACTTAAAAACATACCATTTAATATACTGAAGTTTCAAAAACTACCATTTAGTGTATCGTGACCTACTATCAAAGGTTACCAGCCGGTCACCCCCACTCCGACGAATTCTCCGACGACCACCATCTTCTCCTGCGACTTTTCCAGCGACCATCATCTTCTGCAGAGTTGTACGAGTTCCGGTTCACGATGCTGATGATTCTGCCGGTGACGATTCGGACAATGTACAGCCCGTTTCCGGAGTGGAGTAAGCTGGTGGGTGGGGTGTTCTTTAGTTTTTGGGTTTTATCGCATTTGTATCCGTTTGCGAAAGGGTTGATGAAGGTCACCGGAGAAGATGGTGGGTGGTAGAGATGGAGGTCGCCGGAGAAGATGGTGGATGTCGGATGTCTTACCAGTGACTGTTGGTGGTAATTTTATGTCTTACCGGCGATCGCATACAGAGGAAAGAAGATGGGTTTTTGCTGGAAAATTTCTCGCCGGAAAAAGTCTCGTCGAAGAAGATGACCAGATGGCCGGAATGACTGGCTACCTCTTCAACAAGTTTCCCAATACACTAAACGGTAGGTTTTTAAGTACAGTACACACAATGAAACAATAACAAAAGGTGACAACTTGAATACATTTTTGGAAACTAAACCCTTATTAATATTATCACAATATCATTCACCCTTGTATTATATTCTTTATTTATATTTACTTTATTATTTATTAAGTAATACATTCATTCCATTTTTAGGGCATATTTTATCTATTTATTAAGTTAGAGTAAAGTTTACTTTTGTTCCTAACGTTTGTCCATTTTGACGGATCTCGTCCTTTTTAACTCTAGTTCTATTTGGATTTCATCCTTTACCCGAGGGTTTTAAACTGTCGGCAAAGGGAAAGGAATGGATGAATGGGTTGGGGTTGGAGTTGGGGCTTTGTTTTAATTTTTTTATAGTAACATGTAAAATATCTATATCTATCTATAATAAAGTTTTAAATATTGTTGGAAAGGCCCAAATGCTTCTTGTTTGAGTGTAATTAACATAAAAAATGACGAGGGTTAGTGGAATGGACAAGATATGTTAAAAATCGACAAACTTAAGAACAAAAACTAAATAAATAAAGTTGAGGGGTGTCCAGTTAAAATAGACAAACCTCAAGCATAAAACCAAACTTTTTCTCTTTATTTTATTTTTTAAAAGTAAAGTATAATTAATCTATTCGATTTTAAATTAAATATTATAATCTAAAACAAAGTAGGGTATGAAATATATCACTCTAATTTACATCTTAATATTTAACCTACAATTATGCATAGTTTATATAATATGAAAGAGCTTCAAACGAGAATGCTAACTTTTTTAAAAAAATACGAAAAACTTTGTTCATATATAAAATCATATATGATTTTATATTGACGGAAAAAAATGGATGTGGGCGACTTGCCACACGACTTAAAGTCACGTAATTATATATGATTTTATACTATGATTTTGTACATTGACGAAGTTTTTCGTGTTTTCTTAAATTGTTAGCGTTCTCGCATGAACTTACCCTTATATAATATATCATCAATATCATTTGAAAAGTTTGTATGTATGCACGGTATAATCTATAGGGGGTGTTTGGTAGAGAGATTTAAGAGTAGGGAAATGGAATTCTCTTGTTTGGGAGAATTGGTCTTCAATTTTGGGTGGAGAATTGAATTCCTGGGAAATGATCTAGTCAGGGCCGTCACAATCTTTTTGGAGGCCTTGTTACACAGTTACTAAAACTACAGATTGTCTAAAATAACTTTAGACATCTATAAGGAAAAAAAATAACTTTATTACTTAACTTATTTCTTTTATCACAACCCCTCGCCAATTAACTTAGGCGACTCCAAATCGATCTCCAGGCCCGACCGACTCCAAATTTGAATCCATATGATCGATTACCATGGTTTGTTGACTCCAAATTTGGATCTTGTGTTCGATTTCCATCATTATATATAATCTCAGGTAAAATCAAAGAAAATTAACTATTTTAACCATTTAAAAATATATGCTTGATTTTATATCTATATATTGCGGACCTACCATATCGTTATAATTGTAATTTTCAAAATAAAAAAATGTTGCAGTTGAATGTGTTTTACACACACACACATGCGCATATACATATATAGAGCGAGGTTCATGAGAAAACCTCAAAAAAGTGGAAACTCAAATTTGATTATGAACGTGAGGCCGCTGAGATCGTGCAACATGATATATTCACTCTGAATAATCATGTATTATTTAGAGTGAATCAACATTTAATGTTATTCAGGGTGAATAATGCTGAATAATACAGAATGATGTATTATTATTTCTAAATAATACATGATTATTCATAATGAATATGTCACGTTGCGCGATATCAACTATTTTCGCGTTTGCAATCAGATTTGAGTTTCCATTTAAACTTTTATCTCTCTCTCTCTCTCTATATATATATATATATATGTGTGTGTGTGTGTGTGGAGGAAAGTTCAAATAAAGCTTAGGCGCCTTTATTCACTCTGAATAATGCATGATATTCAGAGTGAATATTGTCACATGGCGCGATTTTAGTGGTCTTCACGTTCACAACGAAAATTGAATTCACATTTGAACATAACCCAATGTACGTGTATATATATATATATATTCAACTGTACCAACCCAAATGGGATAGAGGTTTACATCATAAACATTAAATTTTCTTAATTTTCTAGGTCAAAACAATCTTGTGGATGTTTAATGCAGGGGTGGCCCTGGATGTTTAAAAAAAAATTGTCTTCTTAAAAGCTGTTTGTTGCTTTCTCAGAAAGCTATAAGAGCATCTCTAACAGCATTGCTATATTTTTTTTAAATTAGAGAATAGAAGATCAAATTTTCTAAAACTTTATCTTTTGATCTCCAACAGCTTTGTTATTTTAGAAAATCTATCATTATTTATATTATTAAAATATATATTTATTATCTCAATAAACTTTTTAAAAAGTTTTAAACAACAAATTATGTCATTGGTAGAATACATTAAAATAATGTTCCTCTCTCATCTTTTGGAGATTTTGAAGAAATCTGTACTTTTAGAGAAATCTTCAATTTTTTCTATTTTAGCAAATCATATAGCAATGCTGTTGGAGCAACTTAGGAAGAAAAAACCCAATTTTTTCTATTTTAGCAATGTTGTTGGAGATGCTCTAAGCATTTTATCCAAACTTCAAAATAACTTATTGGTTTTTCAGAAAGCTAATAAATTATAAGGATCTTAAAGTAAACACTCCCATGTTATCTATTATATTGTTTTAAATAAAAACAATGATGTTTATATTTTTCTCACACAATAAAGAGGTGTTTCATGTTTTGTATCTTCAAAACAATTATATCTCATAAATATTTAACAGACACGAATTTAAATAAGAAAAACAAAAGGATTGAAAACATAAAAATACATTATTCATACATATATGAATAATTGGTAAACTTAAAAAAAAAAAAAAAACATATATTTGTTGTAAATGCATATCTTAAATGTAAACTTGCATTCTTCTATATTTTTACCAAGTGTTCACATATGAAAATAGGACCCACATTTCTTTTTATTAATAATTCATATATAGGTTCTTAATATTTTTGTGTTGCTTGTTTGGCTCTTCCTACACAATTAAATATGTCTATATGAAATAACAATAAGTCGTTATGAGATTATCATAATCATGTGAATTGTTATGATATTCTTTGAGATATGATCACTCTTTGACATCGTTTTTTTCAAATTTTTATTAATATTATCAACAAATTCACATGATTATTATAAGAAAATAATTTATTAATAATTAGATTCCCAAAAAATATATAACTACTGAAATTCATATTCTGTCATTTAAATAATTGAAAATTAAATATATATTTTTTTGGAAGGTATCCAGGCCAAAGCCCGACTAATCCCGGTTAATTTTGAGGGTTAAACATGACCCCACTTAAATGTCCTCAGGCATGCATACGGGAAGGCTCGAACTCGGTTAGGGCGCTATGAACCCCCCGAGCAATAACCAATCCGCTAAAGCACTGGAAGACTGAAAATTAAATATTTCAAATGTATATATAATAAATAAGTAACTGGGCTGCTACGTGTCGTTGTCTGGTGAGCTGGTTTCAGGATTTTCCCTCCTAAACATGTATGTGGATGCATTTTATAATTTAAGTTCATTTAGTCTTATATGATTGACACATGCCATTTTATTAAAAAAAACACAAGATAATCCCACTAATTTAGTATTCTTTAAAAAAACAAGATAATCATTGAGTTATAAAAAATTACTATTAATTAAATATAATTTGAATTTCAAGTTAATATTTGCATAATGAAATATAAAATATAATCTAGATAATCATTGAGTTTTAACAAAATTATTTTGACTAATTAATTTTATTTTGACATTGTTCAAGTTAATATCTGTATTGAATACAAACTCATAAACTATAAAATTGGAATTGAGTGATGATAGAGAATAAAACTAACACGAAACAAGATTATTTATTGAAATGCTCAATGGCTTAAGACGTTTTGCGTTGCATCGCACGCGTACATATCTATTTACTAATATAATAAAATTATATTCTATTATATACTCTCTTTAATGCACGAAATTATATGACAGGTAAGCAGACGAAAACGATTTAAAAGTTACGTTGTACTTTTTTTTTTGGAATGGTGTCCGAGCCTATGGCCCGACTAATCCCCGGCAAGATCAGAGCTAAAGCATGCCCCTTTGAAAATGTCCACAGGTTGCGCATGGAGTGATTCGAACCCAAATTAGACGCTATAAACCCCTCAAGCCTTATCCACTCCAAACAACACTGATAGACCACGTTGTATTTATTACTATCGTATGTTCTTCAAAATACAATGCTTTAATAATTTTTTTGTTAAGCAAATCACCATACTTTAGAAAAAACAAAAATATAATGTTATAGATTATGGTTAATTACTGTCCCAACGGCAGAGATGTAGGTGTAATCCATATGTGTAAGTAAAGTCACGAGTTCAAGCTTAGGCATCGTTCCTCTTTCAACATGATGCATGCATTAATTTACCTTCCTCGTGATAACCGGTACTATTACTATAGAAGCATCTCAGAGGGTGACGTCTAAAAAGTAATGTTTTTGTGTATATAATATTTAGATATATACGAAAAATACAACAAATAAACTCGCATAACACTCTCCCAACCTCCTAGGTTGAAGTCTAAAAAAGTAATGTTAATAAAGTGGGTAATGAAAATAAGTTATTATTTCATACACTTAATTAACCCTTAAAATAATGATCCTATCAATAGAATATATTTTAGATTTTTAAAATGTTCAATTCGTTATCAATAGAATAAAATCAAATTAACAGTTTATCACATAAACAGTTATCCCTATACTGACACTCGATAAAGACATGATACAAAATAAATACGATTTGTTTGAAACGGTCCATTTACACTTCTAACGTACATGACCAAAAAACACAATTGACGACATTCATAAGGATCAGTATCCATCAAAACTAGTTTGCATTCACATCATATAGTACTCTGCTTTAGGTGTGAAAGAATTGAAATCATGAACCAAAAAGAAGGCGATCCAAAAGAAAAATGATTGAATAAAGGATAACATATTGTCTTTGTTCAATTAATTGACTCTTGACATTGACCTACTTGTTTTTTACCTCATAAATTATTTTGGGCTTGAATTTTTTTGATGTCTATGGTATTTGTCTTGATGTTATGATTACTTATCGATGTAATGAATAGGCTTGACAGGATGTATTTTGTCGTTGTGATTAAATGTGTCATAACGTTGGAGCTTATTATACGTAGTGACGAATAGTTGTTTTTGGAAACTTGATTCTGTTCTTATGAGAACCGGTTTTTAAGACCTATTCTTGCCTCATCAAACAAGCTTATAATTAGGGGTCGTTTATCTGGTCTTGAACATTGTTGGTTTAGTCAACACGGATGATTTGGTTAGTATCGGTATGTTTTCCTAGGGACTGGTATTATTGAAGATGCTGACTCAAAGCGTCCATATTGATATTAATTTACGTACTTTCAACGCCTACCTATTTTTGTAATTAGTGTCTTCAGGGACTTCATTTTACATCATTAATCACTTGCTACAACGCTTTGTAAAGAACCATTCTTGCTCGATGTTTAGCCGGATCAAACCTTTTGCTTCTTATGGGCCGTTTACTAAACGCTTGTCCTGGTAAGTACTTACCATTTTAGACATCTTTCCGGTTGAACATAAAAAGGAGCAAGAATCTTATCTGGTAAAACGGAAGACAATAAACGATAGTCTTACCCGGTAAGTAGGGTGATGACTTTTACCCAATAAGCATTTACCGAGTTAAAAACTCTTACCATCAATCCATTTTTATGATGAATAATGTTACCACAAAGCAAATGAGAATAGTGTAAAAACTCTTAGACGATTAGACCACACTCATGGGTTTGAATGGAATAGAGTTTTAATGGAGAAGAATGTGACGCTTTAAATAGGTTTTATAGACTGTTTTAGGAGCAGTTTCGCATATTTTCACCGGATCAACGTTTACCAGCAACAGTCGCTACCTCTTTATAGCTTCGCTTCCCCTTATAGGGTAACATTTTTGACCATCAAACTTGATTGTTAGTAATAAAGTAAGGAACTTTTTACCAAATTCATACCCAATAAGCACTTAACGGCTAGAGATATCCCCTCATTTACCTTATCGTGTAGCATTTTCAACCATGGAAACCAATTGTTGGTAAGCCTCTAAAACCCATCAAGCGCTTACCGAGTAAGAATCTTTCCCACACTAACGAGGTAAAAACCCTCTCTCCTTGTCTTGCCTTGCCTCGCCTCGTACCAGGTAAGCTTCCTGATCATGCTCAATTAATAAAATAAACGATATCAGTAAGCATTTACCCGATAAGATTCTTCTCCTTCACAGCCTCGCTTACAGAGTAAGAATATCAGTTCTTGTCATGCTCACCTAGTAAGGTGATAACCGGCAAACAATTACATGATAAGCTTTTGGTAAACGCCATTTACACATTAATTAGACCAAGTCCAATAGATTATACAGAGTAATCAACAATCACACTGTTTACATTAAACCCTAACTTAAGCAAACACAATCCAGAAAGAAACAATACCAAACTTGCGTGGTTATGTACAGATAGATTAAACAAGCCCAAAAGTAGCTCGTTCGCTAGAACTCAAACGACTATACACCTAGATTAAACGAAACCGTGAAGACCCAAATGGTTCGAGTTTCATAGAACTCGAAGAACCGTACTCATACAAGAGTCAGGTTATTCAGAAACTGCTGTTGAAGCCAATCGGTATCAGCATACCGTCTGATGTTTGATTTACGCTTCTTGATTTCGATGAGCTTGTCGTGAATGCACCACGGGAAACTCAGGAAATGAACGCGTGTCATATCCTCATTGTATCGACCCCAGTAATCGGGATGATACGTGACATGATACCAAGCCGATGCTTTTGCATAAACATCGTCATATCCAGCATCCGATTCACCTCTACTGCTCCTAAACCATTTCCGAGCTTCCTTCCTCAAGGACTTCACAGCCAGACCGACCACCTCGGCATCATTCCGCCTATCGAAAGATCTAGCCATTTTCATGATGCTGCCACTGAGCAGTTCGGCTTCGGTCTTGATGCCGTAGTAATCCATCAGATTGCCCAACTTGTAATCGTATTCGGTTTTGAAATCAATTGCTTCATCGATGTAATCCTCAAAGCCGTCGACTTCCATGTCACGGTCGTATGTTTTAGATGCTACGTCCTTTGTAAACAGACCAACGGGATTGTCTTCTGGTGAGATGTCTTTCACTTCCCGGAAGAGCTTCCCGATCACGTTTTCTGATTTGTAGGTGGTTTTGTCGGGCTTCTCCATGAAATCCGGATACTCCTTCACCCGGAGATCTGCGGGTATCACCGCGGGAACCCCAGTCTTTGGAAAATCCACGGCAATCGAGAAGAGCTTTGCAAGCTTGACACAAGGCTCAGCCATCGCTTTCATGGGTTCCCTGTCGGCATAGACCGTGTGGGCATTCGCAATGATTCCTAAGCTGTCGTTGACTATATAGTTCGTGAAATACTCCTCGACTTCCTGAAATAGATAAAACAAAAACAAGATCCTTATGACAATAATGCAAAAGACAAGAGATTTCAGTACAGAAAGTTCAAGAGTAAAGTATCGGTACCTCGATAGTAACATCGTGATCCAGTTGCATAGTTGGTGCCGGGGTATAATCCATTGGCTCGATTTGCCTAGGTGGAATTAGATCGGGATCCCAACATACGAAGTAAATATCTCCATCCAAATCACTTCCCGAGCATTCGTTTGGATGAGGCCTGTATTCATACTCACATGTAGTTCGAGAAATACGTTAGCACAAGGCAAGCTGAGCATAATCGTACCATATTACTACGCGAAATAACCCATAAAATAACAAAATACGTATATTGACAACCACCCCCGAGACGGCGAGATGGCAAGTTTCATCATTCGTTCAGGAAAAGAAAAGATGCGGTTATTCGAATTTAGAAAATGAACAAAACAAGAAGATGCGATATGTTTTACCTGTGTCCTTTCTGTGGAAAAACAACACAATCCACCATATGGCGCAATCGTGGAACGTCAACAGCCATCAAAACTCGTACATCTCCAGGATGCAAACACGGGTTTTTAGCAACCACCACTCTCCCAGTAACGATTCGGCAATTGGTCGAGCTGCCTCCACTGAAATCATCACCCAAAACCCGTCTTCTCGAACCCGAAAATTGCACAAACACTTGTCCATATTCAAGTGTTTCGGTTTCATCCAGACATCCCATCATCGCTCTTCCCCTAGGAACAAAAATCCTCGTTTTAGTACGCAATTCCAACAACTTTGTTGCACGAAAAACTTGCAGCATCATCGAGAGAAATGGCTCAGCGTTAGGCTTATATCCACACGACAACATTTCCTTGAGAATGTTGGTGTTCTCTCCAGGAGACATCAACTCTAATGCCTCTTGTGCCTTTATCGGGTCCCTTAAGACGGCATCGAGTAGGTCGACCACTTCTTTTTGCTTCTTCTCAAAGACATGATCTCGAACCCCGAGGGTAGAAAGAAGCGTTATGAGTTGCCTATTCATATAGCACGGTTGATACTTGCTTATTGCTAGAACATCCAGCTTTATGTTGTCTGAATCAAACTTGCACATGCTCGCTCTCAACGACAATTTTCTTGACGAGGTTGGATCTATGGCCACAACACCCTTGTACCCACCGTAACGAATTTGAAAGGCGGATGGAATAAAGTCATAGCCACATTTAACGGAAACGGCTTCAGCGAATTGAGCAGATATTTTTCCAATTCCATCGGAAAAAACATATCTGGTACCGCCCCTGACAACTTCGATATCAGGAATCCTTTCAACTTCATACCGCTGCACGCTTAAACTTTCCTTTGACGAACCAAACGACTGACCAAGTCTAGCAGCATATTTGGCAACGTTTTTAATGCTACTAAAATCGCCCATCCACTCCCGTATATCGGCAGCGGTAAGCGTAGGACTTGAAGCAAACATCCATGCGGAGTTATCCCGTAACTGACTTGATGAGAAGGCAAGAAATTCAAACTTCTTACCGCCAATAACTATGCCATCCCTAAGAATAGACAAAATCCGCCTATAAATGCCGGTTTTGCTTTCCTCGCTTCGACCAGTTACACGTGGGGACAAATCCGTTGAATACAGCTTCTCGAGTTCCTCATCAAGAAACGATACACGAAGAAAATCATCGATATATGCTGAAAATTGACGTAAAACACGATTAGACACATTAACTTCTGGCCCACAGAAATACACCTTTGATGGTGTAACTTGAACCCTCCTCACATATACAAGACCACCATCTAATGAGATAGCCGATGATGTTAACCGATTGGTTCTTCTGTATTGCTGGGTCATTCTTCTGTATTCCTGGGTTATCCACCTTACGGGATCATAAATGCAATTTTTTTGGAAATAGAGTTTGTCCAGAACATAATCAATAAAGGCAATGTCTCTTCTTTTTGGATCCAACAACTCATAGAAATTGGCATCAAGTACAGGCCCCGGGATGCAACCATGCTGAACCAAGGTGGAGACCATGAAAACTATTTTATATGGCAGATTTAAACCCCGGGGAGGACCCACTATCGGAACTAGATCCAAATTCTGAGAAAAACTCTGGCCAGTCACCAAGTAAAATGGATGACTACTTTCTTCACAATATGGAAAGTAGCGACGAAGGTTTGGGATTTCAACACCATGGGACAGCTCCAAACAGAGATGAGACGATTGTCCAATGGAGAAAGATGGAGTAAAGTCGGTTGCCCTAACCCACTGATCATCGGGAATTTCCCTATAATAGCTCAGAATGTTGTCTTCAGCTTGCTGAAAAATTCGTGGAGCACCAAATAGCTACAAATAACGAGACCTTGATTCTGTCATTAATAATTTCTAAAAAGAGAACATCCAGATGTGGAACTTATCACGTTGATCTTAAGTATGTAACTCAAAATCTATACAATGTTGCTTGGCATACATTCTCTTCAGGCTAAGTAGGATCTATTAAGAAATAATGCTAAATAACAGATAAACACATTTCAGTTAGATAATTAGGACAATTTGGAAAACTTTACTTAAATTGTATCACTTGTTGGACTTTACTTACTCACCAGAAGCATATTGCAGATATCAGCCATACAAAAGTTAATAGAATGTTTTCATGTATTAATGTGATATCTATTCAAACCAGCTAATTCACATGTACACAGGAGCAGTCAAGTCCAGTTAATGGTTTGTGCAAGAGCCTTTTGTCTACTTTCTAGGTAAATAAACTCAAGCCTATAAAGATAGTAAATTTAGGAATTAGGACACTTGTGTGAGTGTGAAACTACCTAACAAGGTGACAGTAAAACCAAGGAGATTTACCTGATAATGGGAGTATTAGATGGGAAAAACTTTTAAACTTCAAAACACTTAAACCTTCAACTCATACCGAGCTTTATACCTTTGCAGTTTATGGGTAAATGCTTATATACTTTTTCCTGATCCATAAATGAACTAAGATTAAAAAAAGCAATCACCAATTATATGGAAAAAGTGGCTTACTGAAGATTGTTTAAGAAAGTGTGAGATCTCCATGATTTCTTTTCTCAATATCAGATTCTTTAAAAAAAAGGTTTTCCGTTCTTTAGCATATTTGCTACCCTATGTTGCATGGATCTAGGTGTGTCATTGCAGGTTCATGATTCATGGAAACAGAGGTTTTCCAGACAACAGAAAATGTGCATAAAGCATTAATATGTCTCTGTGTGTGTATAGAGGAAGGATATGATATGATACTTCATTCTTCAAATTAATCAGGGTTAGAACTTACAAGTGTTATGATATGTATCATTAATCTAATTGCTAATGGTTTTGAATTATCTTTTTATTGTCTGTTTCTCATTTTAATGTTTTTTTAATTCCCTTAACTAAACTAACCACAGGGATGAAAATTTAGAAATTTCTTAATGGTTTCTTTCTTCTAACACTCCCTTTTTATTTCCTTTGCATAAACATTCAAGAAATTAATAAAAATGATTATAATGACGACAAAAACAGCAATAGCATGTTAATGACGACATCAATCTAAGGGGGTGTTTGGGATTGCTTATTTAAAACAACTTATGCTTATCTGCTTATTTGCTTATTGCTGGTCGGAAAAGTTAAAAGCTTTTAACTTCTTTAAAAACTCCTTATTTGCTTGTTGGCGCCGTGATAAGCATTTTATCCAAACAATCAAAACTGCTTATTTGCTGTTCCATCCCGCAATAAGCAAATAAGCACTTTTAATAAGCAATCCCAAACACCCCCTAAAACAGATCATATATTTATGATGCAATTGTTATGCACAAACTATACATAAGCATAGCCATAATCTTACATAACTCATTTGAAATCGAATAATGGAATACCAATGTAGATCCAACTTTAACATGAGCATGAGCAACAAGATTCTTTCATTCAAAAGAAATAATCCATAATTCTCTCAAAGACATAGTTGCTCAATTAAACTAACCTGAATAACAAGAAAACTTGAAGCACGGCCACGCGAACGATGTAGATGCACCTGCCAGATATTGACATAAGAGAGTTGCAGCTTGTAAGAAGTGGTGGGATATGACAACTGAAAGTATAACCTCCTTAGTCCAAACCCAAATTTCACCGTTGCATTTCTCATTTCACAGAGCACTTTCAACATCTCCTTTGAAACCTGGCAACCAAAGTGAAGGGTAATACCGTCCATGTCCAAGGCAAATTGCCTAGGCCTTTGTACAAGATCAGTATCCCTTTCCCAAGCTTTCAAATAAGATGAACCATACCACAAACCCTTACACCTAGCCAGTTCTAAAATGCGATCTACTTGTTCCCTGGTTGTAAATTGTACATTCGCATAAGCTCTTGACCCTCCATTTGACTTTCTAACCTCTAGAGCAACAATGGTACCCAGACCACTATACTTCTCCAAAGATGCCTTGACTGTATCTGCAGATAATAAAGTGGGGAATCCATACACGTTTACTGTCCTACCCATCCTACGGAGTTGTTTTAACTGCAATGTCACTATACAACATACAATCAGCAACCATGATAATTGAAATCATATCTTACATGAAGAAGGATAAATACTAAGCAATTGAAGCAAAAACACTTTCAGCAATGGACTTGTTTGTATCAACCGACTCAAGGGAGCTGTAGAGTTCCAATTACGTCACAGTTCATCCGAATTGGGATCACTGAAAATTCACTTATGCAACAACTAGGAGCACATCTACTTATTATTCATAAGCAATATTCAATTTAATTTGACTACTAACTCCATCCCAAATTTTGATATACCTCTTGACTCAAGTTGCCAAAAAGGGTCAATTTAAAGCCATTCCCAAATTTTTACATACCTCTTAACGACTCATGTAGCCAAAAAGGTCATTTTAAAGCCATAAACAATAATATGTTAACCATAAGGATTGTGGCGTAGTGGTTGAGGTTCAGGGGAGGGGACGTGGTGAAATATCCTATCTGTGGTGGGTTCAATTCCCGGTGTCCACAATGATTGTGGCCCCTTGACAGGGCTGATTTCTTACGGTCACAATTTGCCGGAATTAGTTTGACCATAGCCTGAGACACCCTTCCAACATAAAAGCATATAATATGTTTCTTTTATGAAACCCTGATCATTGGTTTGTTCAAGTGCACTTAGGGCAACTAGAGGTTCGTCTGGCTTTTAACTTCATGGGATTAGTCAAAGGTGCAGGGTTAGTCAGGTGGTCACAAGCTGACCAAGGTACCAGCAGTTATGCAATGTTTCTTCTGTGAAGATAGAAGTAAACAACTGACAAGTAACTTTAAATAAACTAGCTTGTTTCCTAAAAACATAACAAGCTATTAGATAAATTTATATAAAAATCCAAGCAAACATTTGCTAGAAACTTTAATAACAACAATAGTAATGGTGAAAGCATGGCATTTATCCAAAAAAAGGCATCAATGAACGTGATTACACACCTTGATACATAAATCCACCTAACCTAAAAGAATCCAAGTTCAGATCACACACACATTCTACTAACTTCAAAAACAAATTTCTCACCCCCATTGAATGTGCTTTTATACCTTGAAATAAAAAAAAAAAAAAAATTTCTCTGTGAATCCCTAGCAAAATTCGCCGGATCTAAACAAATCTCACCGCAGATCACGCATTTTACTAGCTGAAAACCTACATCATCCCACGCCTACTAAAAACCTCCCTAAATTCCTAACAGTTTGATAGATTATGACAGGATCAAAGTTATGCAACCAAAAATAGATTGATTATGAAATTAATGCATAGTGGAAGAGAGGATGATCACCGAGTAGTGAAGATGGATGAAGCAATGATGATTGATGATGATTGTGGTGCAGATTTAGTAAGCTTGGTTTCACGGAGGTTTATATGGAGACTCCCCCCCACACTCACACACAGTGGAAAGAGGAAGTTAAATCGTCAATGGCAAGTCAATCCTGTAGTCTTTCTTTTATTTCTTCTAGAACATTCCTTCCAATGGTTATGTGGCAACTCCGCATACTTTGGTATCAATCTCGTACCAAAATTGGCGTATGAATGGAAAATATATAAACGGAGATTATTTATCCAATTACGTGATCACAAATTGCATCAAAATACGAAATTTTTTTTTTTAATTTCTTTATAGAAGATTTATTTATTTATTCTAGTATTCATATTTCATTATAAAATTTAAAGAAAAGGTAAAATTTACTTTAAAAAACTCGTTAAATATTATTTATTATTAATCTTTCAATCACCGGTATATTTCAATTTTATAAATAATTAATTAGATAATTCCGTTCTTAAAATTATATAGAGGTTGTTGAACATAGGGGTGTGCATGGTCCGATTTGGCCGGTTTGGGTCTAAAATCTCGACCAAACCGATACCACCGGTTTGATAATTTTTCAAACCAAACCTACCAATTTATTGTGCCAAACCAAACCAATATAAACCGGTTTGGTTTGGCCGGTTTGACCGGTTTAACTTGCTTTTATCATAATTCATAATGCTACTAAAAATGAATAAGAATAACCCAATATGAAAGTCAAAAACTATGAAATTTAAGAGAATAACTCAAGTTTGTTGCAAAAGAAAAATCAAATCTCGAATTTCACAAAAGAAAATATTTGAACTCCATAACTCAAGTTCATACTCTTGTATATTTAATC
>LUCG01141286.1:0-21216 GCA_001633085.1 Carthamus tinctorius
GATTGACGCGATTCATGGGAGGGTAGAGATTATTAAAAGGGGGGGGACCACGGTCAAAGCCACATTTGTTGACCGGATGAGTGGCCAAGATTGCTTCTCACGTTTTCTTAAAAAGTTATGTTTCTCGCATGAACCTTTCTCTCTCTCTCNTAATTGATCCATAACCGGTTATAACCGGAAAAAGTTAACCAGTTAACTGAATGGCTTAATCAGTTAAGACCCTCAAACGACTTAACCGTAACCGGCCCATACCCGGTTACGGCTTAACCGGTTAAGACGCGTTACTGTTTTTAAGCGGCCCGGGACCGGTTTTTAGCCATCACCGGTAAAACATATACGTATTAAATAAAAAGGTTAAACGACCAAGAACGAGTTGGGCTGGGCTTTGGAATGCAAAACAGCCCAATAGGCCACGACTTATATCGCACAAGTTTTAAGTTTTGCAGGCAGAGAGAGAGAGAGAGAAGATCAGGAAAGCGGAGAAATGGCGTCGGCTTTGAGAGCAGCAATACTAGGGCACCTACGAGTTCCGGTGGTGGCTAACGGATACAAGCAGCTGCTGACTCCTCTATGGATCCACCGGACCACCGCCGTCCGATCAATGTCATCTCACGACGACCATCTCGAAAAGAGTCAGGTCATTGATAGAATCCTCGATATCGTCAAGAGCTTCCCTAAAGTCGATCCTTCTAAGGTAGTTGATTCTCATCATTCTAGATTCGCTTTATTATTCAGCTTTCAGGCTTAATCGTATACCTAATTTTACTTTGACTAAATTAGTTTATCTTTAGTTTTTTTTTATTAGATCGTGGATATGATTTGTGTTCTGTTCTTTGGATTAGAGATGGCGTTGTGACCATACGGTCAAATGTGTTGTTGTTAGGATTCGAGATCGATGTGTTCGTGTATAAATTTAGATGAAAACGTTGAATAATTTATAGTGTAATTTCGATACAGAAATAAGAGTCAAATACCGAAGTGAACCTGGTATACTCGATTACAAACATGTTGTTGAGCTAAATCATCTAGCTGAATATAGTAAATTATCACTCTCAGCTTGTTTAGTTTAGTTTTAAATGAGTTCAGATTGAGTATTTGTAGGAATTATATATGAAAGAATCATTTTTAGGATCTAAAGTGGATATATGTTTATTTGGATAGGGGTTTATGTGCTATAATTTTAAATTGATATTCCTAATTCTATTTATTAGACTGTAGAAGTCAAATTTGTTTCAGCATTTCTTTAATCATGTGGTGTGTGACATGGAAAATAAGATTTTGCTCATTGTTTCAAAAACTCTGGAATGATGCAGCTTGGTAATATGCAAATAAGAATTGTGATATGGAAAATAGGATTTTGTTTTCATTCTGCCTGTTATTACCTTGAAAGATTGATATGATGAAATGGGTAAAGAATTCTATCATAGAGGTCTAGATTTGATGATTATCCTTGAAGGAATGTATTATCATGTATTTTCCCTTAAAGAAAATCCACTTTCGAGTATCCATAGTTTTTCTCTGTAACACTTGCATGCAGTTACATACTTGATTGCACAAAGTGTGTGGTAAAATTTCTGGTCAATCAGAATACCTGATATAAGTGCTCATGCTATTTATAATGTGCTTCTATTTACAGTAATGCCTTGAACTCTTCTATGATTGCAATTATGCTTAAAACTTGTCAAAGTTTGTATTGTATATCTGCCTATTTGTGTATGTTCATCCATTCTCTTGTCGAGAATAGGTGTGGTTGTAACTGTCAAGCTATTACTTATTATATTAGAAGCTACTAGAAGGGTACACAATATAAAGAGTAAACTGTTTTGTCCGTGCATGATGTCCAAGACTCGTCTGTTCTTGAACTTGTTATGACATATATAGTAGAAGTAGCAGGCAAGTCTGAGCAAAGAATAATGAATCAACATTCAACAAGTATCTTGGTTACATCACAAAGCCAGAACTTGACCTTATTTCTTTTCGGATTAAAAAGGATTTCTTTAAATTAAGGGATTCCCAGAAAAATGCAGATGATTATGCAGCTATGCTATGCATGAGGACTACACACATGACATTGTTTTGATGTTTATTTTAGAGGCTTCAATGTTACGTAGCCCATAGCTGTTAAAAGCATGCCTCAAGCACGCCTACTCTCTGGAGGCTCATGAGGCTCTTGGTCTTGGGCTTATAAAAGTCAAGAGTAGGCATATTCATAAGGCAACCTAAGGCGAATCCCCTTGGCTTAGGCGCCTTGTGGGCGTGCCTAGTTACAAAAGCGTAATCAAACCCTAATATTAAATAAGTTTTCTCATCTTCTCATCTCCTAGACTATCTTTAAAGAAGAGTTAGTAACTTGATGACATCTAAAATTAAATACCAGTCCTTAGCACTTCAAGCCTCCTCTATAAATACCCATATCTTAACACTTCTCCTGCATGGATCATGCTTTAACCCTTTTCCCTTCTGCCTCCATTGCAGTAATATTGGTTGCTGAATTGGAGACTTGTACTTGCTGCATATTTGAGTTGTGTGTAACTCTGTGTGTGTGTGTGTGTAAATTTGATAAGATGTGCCCACACTTCACGCCTGTACCTCACACCTAGGCCCCGGGCCTTTTCCACCTAAGTGCGCTTTGAGCCTTTAGCAACTTCTATGCCATCCCTAGTAACCTACCCAAACCGTGCACCCTCCACCCTCAATAATCGTAAAATTACACAAATTTTTCGACAATACAAAATTCAAATCATGTAGAAAATTGGTCATATAGTTGACAAGTTGGCATTGGCAATGTACATCTACCAAATGGTGATGAACATGGTGTTGGAAAACTAAAACTTAAAGAATGGACCTAAATCTTAAAAGATCAGCCCTAAAACCAATAATTGACCAAGTCATTTTGCTACTGATGCGAATAACGTATGCAAGGATGCATGATTGTGTGTATAGGTGGTGCTTTGCGTTTTTCCTATATGCTGTATTGTGACCCTTTCTTAGTTCTTTTTTTTTGCTATTGTGAAGGCAGGTTTCATTCTTTCTGTTGTATCTCTACTAGGTTTGGTATAACACAGATCATATTCTGCTTTTGTTCAACATTGCCTTGTTCCCATTCCATCTGGCAGATATTTTCATAATAAATCTTGGGTTACTGGTTTCCGAAGAATTGAACAAATTATTTTATAAGTTTCGTGTTACTTTGAGGTGATATACCTTCAAATTGTTAAAAGCAAGTGTATAATTCCTTTATTTGCAAAGACTTAAATATATTTAAAATCTGTAATGGTGCATGCAGGTGACTCCTGAAGTTCATTTCCAAAAGGATCTAGGGTTGGACAGCTTAGACAATGTGGAACTTATAATGGCAATCGAAGAGGAGTTCAAATTAGAGATCCCAGACAAAGAAGCTGATAAGATCGATTCGTGTGCCCTTGCAATCGAGTATGTATATAACCATCCAATGGCTAGCTAAATCTGTTTTTGGCTTTTTTTTTTCTGTTGTGTTTGGTTTTGCTGTATAAGTTGAAGTCAGCCAGGAAAATAATTAGAAGCATTCATGACTTCATCATCATGCATCTTTGTTTGTTAATTGCAATATGCATCATCAAACATGATTCAGCAATTTTATGCTTTTGTGAGACATTGCAGTTGTGACTTTGTTTTATGTTACTTGCTGTCATTATTTCAGTTGAATTTTGTGTTTACTAGGGAAGAAACACTTCCAAATTGAAAAAGTTGGTTTTGGAAGATTTTTTTACACAATAACAATATCTGCAAGAGTAAATACATGTCCTGTTTTAGGAAGCCCTCATAGTTGTGCATCTTTAGATTATATTGTTTGACGGTTGTTGAATGGTTTGATGCAGAATGATTAAGTGGGGATATATAGCATAAAATGAAATATGGTGGTTTAGTAATTGTTTAGAATAAATTTAGGGTGCTGAATTGTTAAGGAAGATCCAAGATACAAAATCATTGAGGGTCTTAAAACCATTAAGAGAGATTTTTTATGCCAAACAAGATTTACCTCTTAGCAATTCAAAGGTTGCTTCTTAATGGAACTATTAAGAGGTAAACTAACAACTTCTAAATTGCATTATTTCCGAAAGGTTGAACAACGATTGTTCAATAAAAATTGGCGATGTCCCAGATTTTGAAAAGGAGAATTAAAACTTTTTAATCATTGTCTGAAAAAGCTTGTCACAACGGTTGCGATGGCGTGTTGTGGCTTAAGGTTTGTATTTCGCACGATGTTATGTTTGAGGCACGCTGTGATGTAATGCATTTGATTTAATTTATCTTTTTAAATTTTTTGTCATCGAGTAATGGTAGGAAAACATGTTTATGTATATGATATAGAAATTTGTCGTCATAAGTCACACTTTGGAAAACGGCATGGCAAGGCTTAAGGCTTGGCCCTGCCATCATGTTACACCTCATGCTATTTAGAACCTTGATTTAAATACATCTTTAAATTTTCAATGGATAGTTTTAAAAATGCAAAATAAGATTTCTTAGAAATATCTTGTTTGTACTAATTATTAAATTTGGTGATACGAAAAAAAGAATACTAAGTTCTACTAGAACAATATGATGTAAATAGTAACGAAATCTATTTATCAATGGTTGTTTTAGAAAGGTGTTGTAGTTTATCAAAATGTCGTAAAATGGAAGCAAGAAGATTGCGTATGAGAACCATAAAGGTTGTGACGTAGTGGTTAAGGTTCTAGGAGATGTGGTGGAATATCCCATCTGTTTTGGATTCTTTTTCAGACATGCACAACAGTTGTGGCAATTGAATTATCGGGAGTTGATGTATTACAACTACAGTTTGTCGAGATTAGTCTGGATATAGCCAAGATTAACCTTAAATAAATAAATAAAAGGGTTAATTTCATATATGCCCTTATTAAAACTCAAAATATCATATTTACCCAACCTAATCTACAAATATCATATATCTCCTTCTTAAACTATCAAAATATCATATTTACCCAAATAGTATTTTTATTAAATTTTTTAATCATTTTAAATCATTATTAATAATAAAAAAGAGTTAAAAGACTATTATACCCCCCTTTTAAATCTAATCCACAACTATCATATATCCTCTTCCTAACCTATACAAATATCATATTTATCCATTAAAAAAATTCAACCTTCTCAATTCCTTACATTCTTTCAAAAGTGAAAAGAAGATGCAGGGTTGTTAAGAGGAGAACTAAAGGCATTATCAACAAGTGGTTGTCATCATTTTTTCCATTGCCTGAAACTTGGCGAGCAACCTAATTTCCAGCTTGTAGGTCAGAAATTTTCAAGGTGCCATGACAAGTTTTCATTCATTTCCTTTTACTTTTAGGTTGTATGGAATTGAATCGTCCATGGAGCTTGAAAGAGCTTCCATGGAGCAAAAATAAAGAAGCTGATGGTTGCGACAGTGAGGAGAAAAAGCATAAAGATTGTTAGGAAAAAAGGGGAAAAATTTTAGAAAGACGCCCTGTTCACATATTCGGTAGCGACAACTGAAGCAACAAGGGTTCCGATTCGCAAAAATGTTTATCTAGGTGAATATGATATTTTTATAGATTAGGAAGAGGATATATGGTATTTGTGGATTAAATTTAAAAAGAGGGTATAATAGTCTTCTAACCCTTTTTTATTATTAAATTTGATTTAAAATGATTAAAAAAATTAATAAAAATATTATTTGGGTAAATATGATATTTTGATAGTTTAAGAAGGGCATATATGATATTTGTAGATTAGGTTGGGTAAATATGATATTTTGAGTTTTAATAAGGACATATATGAAATTAACCCTAAATAAAAAGATCGTGTATGAGATAAAGTCAAATCTTAATTGAAAACATGTCTTTAATGGTTGTATCTTGGGCATCTCTTAACCATCAAACATTTACAACTTCCAACATCCTTTTCTTTTCCCTTCTGTTTTTAGAATTAAGAATTTCTAACATAATTTAAAAATACATATTTGATTTAGTAATTCATGATTTAATGAAGTAACCTTTTTGTTAATAGAAAATCTATAATTAAAATGGAAATCATTAATCGTAGGTAAAAATTTATCAAAAATAAGTCGCGTACCAAGTTTATTTTTCAATCCTATTTCGTGTAGAACTTTGTTCCCGATTTCTGAAGGCAACCATAACTTAATCAAGAGAGAAATAAGTAAATTACACTGATAGTCCATGTGGTTTACTTAAATTTTAGATATAGTCCCTCACGCAAAATATCCACACTGACAGTACTTAACTTTTCGTTTTTATAACATCCATAATCCCCCAAGTTAACATCGTTAATGGCTCCTGTTAACCCCATCGCATGCCCTTTTGTTTAAGGAGCAAATTAGTCTTTTAACCTTAATAACTTATTTTCTAAAAAAATTAAAAAAAATAATAAAATGTAATATTTATATTGTCTATAGATATGTATAGTCTAGTAATGGAGGCCGACGAACCCCATGCAGCCCCTCTTTCCGTGAAACACCCCTCTCCGGTTTTGATCCATTTTAGCTAAAGCTCATATGCACACTTCGATCCTTTTCCGACGAATCTCAAGAAGGCAACCCAGATCCTAGAAATTTTGAAGCGGAAACACATTGTATTCATGAGGAAGAAGACCAGAAATATTTCAAAGAGGAGGAAGACCGACTATTTCAATGAGGAAGAACACCTATCGATGAGGAAAAAGACCAAACGATTTCGAAGAGGAAACCTAGATCTAGTAGATGAACACCAATTTCTGAAATTATTTTCTGTAGTGAGGAAGAAGACCTCCATATATCAGGGGTTTTTTTTCTGCATCTAGCTTGATCCCTAAGATTTCTGTTATAGGGATTATGTGTCCGGCTTATAGTTTGTATTGAGCTTTCGATGTCATTATCAGATTTATGGTTCTTGATCTTTATTTGCTATTGATGATGATGCTTAGAGGATTTCATAGGTTTTTTATTCAAAAGTTTCTTTTATGGAAAATCAAAGTGTTCAATCGTTCTTAGGGGTTGTTAATGTTGTGGTTGTGTTTGATTTATTATTATGATATTATTTTGAATTTGAGATTTGTTCTACAGATGGAGATGGTGATGGTGATGGTTGTGGTTGGTGGTGGTGGGTTGTGGGTTGTGGTGTAGGTGGTGAATAATCTAATTGAGAAAGGAGATGAAAGGATGAAGAGGTATGGCGTATTTACCTTTATGTAAGTGATACATACACCTTTTTAACTGAAATTTTTTTAACGGTGTTAACTTGAGGAACTGGGGATATTATAAAAACGAAAAATTAGAGTCCATTAGTATAGATAGTTTATTTGAGGGACCATATCCAAAACTTAAGGAAACCACAAGGACCACCAGCATAATTCACTTTTTAATCAAATTAGGTAATATTTTTAACGCTAATTATTTTCCATTATTTGGCTTTTTTTAATACTTTTTGGATGAATGAAATAGGCAATCGAAATGCCATTTGAATTTATCATATACATCAGTTTATCTGTTAAAAAATAAAAATAAGTTTTCTTCTTTTGTATCAAATTAATTTTAAATTTTGGATTTCAATGGTTGATAATGTTAAACTATCAATAACAAAAAAGCCCCATCACAAATGTTTTTGCAAAATAACTCCTAAAATTCAAAAACAAAATCTAGTTATCATAACATGATCACAAAAAAGAACATAATATTTTACATAAACATGTATTTCATTCCATTCCAAGGCAGATATAGAGAATACACAATTCCTAAGTAATGAAGAACAAAAAAGTTGATGCAATGAGATGTCATGCTCAATTTTGTTCCAAACTGTGTAAAGAAACAAGATATATTAAAGTTGCTATCTATCTTATATATCATATTTTTCTTCGAGATCAAGTTGCATCATTTTGAAGAATACGCATAATTGAAAGTCCAATTACAGACAATTCAAAGGTTGCATTATTTCTTTTTGTCAATAGCGTAACAACCTCATGTTTCTCTTTGAATCCATTTTCACAAGTGGTGGCAGCTTCCATAACCGAACTTAACTGTATATTTGCTTCATGGTAATGCTTAGACTTGTAATTATCCATGGCAAGTTTAATATCAGCAATAGAGTCCGAGTACAACTCTAGACAATCTTCCAAACGCATCTTCACATAAGAATTGAGCTTTTTGATGTTGTTTTTCAATAAGTTTTTGATGTAGGACCTTGTATCAGTCAAGTTCTTTTGTGTTAGCTTGATCGAGATCTTCCCAAGGCCTCTAATATCAGCATGACGACTCCCGGAGGCATCTTGGAGGGATGTAATACAAAATTGGTAATTCACAAGTGGATCTTGCTGAGAGCAAATTTCACAAATGCCATGGATTAGGGTGGTGTTGGCATGGATGGAAAGAAAGAGGAAGGAACATAGCATGAGCAGAAGAGAAGAAGAAATCATATTTATGACAATTGCTTTTCGTTTTTTCGTCTCAAAACTCAAAAGCGAACTCTCTTAAGTAGAGGAGAAAGGGGTCCACGTTTGTATTTCACCATTCTAGTTTTTCTTAATATTCTTTTTTCATTTTTGACGTATAACCTTGTATTTGTTTTTTAACTTAATAAAATAATTAAGATATCAAGTTATTCTTTTGGAAATAACCTCGGATTTTTTAGAGAGGACAAAATGTTAAATGTATAATACATCTGAGTTAGAGATATCGAGTATGTTTAGTTTGTTTTGATAATAAAAAAAATTGAGTAAATCACAATCTGGTCCCTGTGGTTTTTTTTCTCACCTTTGGTTCCCATAAAATTTTTATAGCAAAAAAAACCTTGTGGTATGCAATTTTGTTCGGTTTTGATCCTTGAGGATTAACACTGATAGGTGTCTATGTTAAGTTCCCCTAAATATTTCTCATGTGCAAGACACATGGGGCCACTTAACAGAGACACCTAACAGTGTTAATCTTCAAGGACCAAAACCCAGCAAAATTGTATACCATATGGTTTTTTTTCCTCTGCAATAAGGTTTTTTTGGGGACGAAAGATGAGAAAAACAATAAACCACATGAACCAAAGTTGCAATTCACTCTAAAAAAATTAAAGAAACTATCAAAATTACATTTGTTTCATAAATTTTATGACATTTGATCGAACAATAATTTAATACTAGCTATTAAACATCTAAAATATCATAATCTTGTAATGCCATAAACTACCCCAAAATGTAACAAATGTTAGCACTATTTTTTATATTCACAAGAGAAAATTACTTTTGTGATGATTATATATGTTATTTAGTATTAAACTAATAAATGTACTTCAAAGAAGTCCAAATACAGAATAAGTATTTGGAAAACAAGAAATATGTCTAAATTTTGACAAAAGCGCAAAGGTTTTTTTTATAGTCAATGTTGATAGCACACAAGTTACAACTTACAAATATTCATATGTTACAAACACAAAACTTATTTTACACGATTATTCTTGAGTTCGGTTCCAATGAAAAGTGTCAACTGTCAAATATGATAAGAAGTATGAGAAGTGATTATCAACCGTTGATGAGAAATGGACGAACATTCGGAGGAGATACACCGAGATAAGATGTACTGGATCAATTTCCCTTTTAAGCCGCAATTCATATAAAAGTATTTGATTAAAAGTGATCAACGGTTTAAAAGTAATTCTCACACTTCTCACCCAAAATGACACTTCTCATATGATCTCATGCCATTATTCTTTTAGCATCAACTAAATAAAGATATTCTACGTATTTAATAACTAATCAAACGTTGTTTTTAAATTACATGTGTACAATTTTCATAATATATATCTGCTCCTATTTTTTCTCCTAATTAAAACATGATACCGATTACACATTAGTATCTTAGACTTACGATCATATGAAACCAATATGTAAAAATGAGATCTTATAAGATTACATTTTTATGCTTAAAACTTCATAGAAAAACCCTGTAAAGATAACTCTTGACAGTATATTTGTTGTGAAAGTTTAGATTTTTTTTTACTTTCACAATATTTTGCTATAGAATTTCAACTATAAAAATATGTTCACGTAAACCCAACCCTAGTATCTTATATTAAATAATTAGTAGCTAATATCATCTACAAACAAAATTACTCTAAAAAAGGTATCCACCACTTGCTAGAATGCCTCCCTTGCACCAGTATCGCGATTATCATCAGGAAGGTAAATCAATACATACATTTCAGCTACCCTAATGTTTCTTTCTCGGGTTTTGGTTTTACAAAAACTTATCTCATTTATTTCAAATTAATACAATCAAAATCTCAAAGTTCCAAGAATTACAAGTGATGTGTTGTTATTCCATTTCTTGTTAAAACTATGCATGTGCCCACTTCATAGTGTATAAGCGAAGTTTAGGGGTAAATGGGTAAAAGTCCCATCATAACATATGCAATGTTTAGGGTATTAAAAATTAGGTCTTAAAGTTCAATAAGTAATTTCCTTTTATTGAGACAATATTGTATTCAAATACTTTTTTTAGAGCCTTATAAGAATTATCAATGTTCGACTTGAAACAAAAAATAAATTTTATCAATGAATCCAAAATATGCCTATTTTGGATTACACCAAATTGACACCTTATTTGTACATAATATCTCAATAATTAAGTTCTTTTATTAAGTGGGCTGAAAATTTTAACTTATTCGAAAAACCGACCGAACTTTTCAAACTTTGAATTGAGCCGAGCCCATACAACCATAGAATTTTTTTTAAAACCAAGTATGTTCATATTATTATAGAACATAAAATTAAAATATACTCCTAAAAGTTATCTTGGACAAGCCAACCAGCTACTCGACTCAACTCGTTAAGAACTCTAGATATGCATTGAACACGTAAACAACGCCTTCACAAAATGTCGTAGTACCATACAAAACAAACCTTATATGTTTGGTGAAAATGATATCGCGATATCTTATGGAGTTCGGTTAAATGAGAAATTGGTTAGAAACTAGATAGCGCAATCGTTGAGACTGGTAACGACATGTCAAAAATAAAACATGACAAATGAATAAAAGCTTCCAAATAACCACCTTGATGATGCTAAATTTGTTATTGTATTTCACTTGCCAACAAAACGTATCGAATCATAAGCAACAAAACCCTTGCTACAATCAATTGCGGTTTTTCCGGGAGAAGATGAAAATCTCGGGGTATAATATAATGGTTACTCAACAACAGCCAGCAGGTCGGCCGCTTTGCAGAAGCAGTGTCTTCCCTGTGCTCCAAGATCCACCTGATACATCATCGTATAATATAATATATCGTCATTATATGCAAAATGATGGATTGCTTTATTTCTCTGTTTTTACATATTAGAATAAACATGTACGCAATGCGCCTTCATAACAACACATACTCTCGCTCCAGAACACTCAGATGTGCGTTATTTTGATAAGTTTACTTAAAATGTAGATAAGTTTTTTTTTTGGAAGGGTGTCCGGGCCAAAGCCCGACTAATCCCCGGCAATTTGGGGGCTAAACATGGCTCCACTTAAATGTCCCCAGACATGCGTACGGGAAGGTTCAAACTCGGTTAGGGCGCTATGAACCCCCCGAGCAATAACCAATCCGCCACAGCACTGTTGACAAAATGTAGATAAGTTATAAGGGTATTTGGGACATATAGCTACTGTTGGCTTATTTTATTCATCTATAGGTATGGTGAAAGCTGCAATTCTTTTGGGATTGACAAGAGTATAAGGACATGAAAATCACATGTAAACTTTACAAAACTAAGATTTCAATCATTTCTTTTTTGGTTGTTTGTGTGTGTAGTGAAAGAATAGTGGCTTAACGTCGAAACTTTTACCTCATAGGCGTTAATATCAGAGAAAAGAACCTGCAAAAGAAGCAAAATACATAGTGAGACTATGAGCAGTGGCAACACCACCAAAAAAGTGGCATGTAAATTGATACTTCTGGTGGTATCTTAACAATAGAAACTATTACCCCCTCCGTCCCAAAACAAGGGTCCACAATTGAATGGCACACGGTTTTCGACTTGTACAAGTATTACACTTTTTAGTTGACCAAATGACAATTTTGCCCTTAATTAATTCATCCATCTTATCAACTCTTAAATGAATTTAGGGTAGATTTGGAAAGTTAGTTATTTAATTTTGAAACTCTGACACTTATTTTGGTACAAACAAATAGAAATGCAAACACTTATTTTGGTACAAACAAATAGAAATGCAAACACTTATTTTGGGACGGAGAGAGTATATACCAAGCACAGACTTAGAATACATGCTCATTTGAGGAACTGGACAATCAAACATATACAAAAAAGTACCTTTTTCCCGGCCTCCAACTCCCCTGCCTCAGAACCAACGGCAAGAATCTGGAACAGAGGAAGAGATCATCAATATACAAACTAAAAATGAGATCACAATTCACAAACAGAAACTGAATTGATCCCTAACAAGCATCCTTCCTTGAAACGAAACATAGGAGAAATTATTACTTACCTCTCCCATAAGATAACGCTCAAACTTGACAGCTGATTTCGGCAACAAAACTCCACCAGCAGATTTCTGATCATAAAGGTAAAGCAATTCAAATGAACATGAAATAGAAGAGCAGGCTATAAGTGCATGCTGAAGCACTACAACATACAAGAGAAACATGCTAGACATCTCAATTCCCTTCATTGACATTCAGCTTCATAACTCAAAGAAGACTAATTCGCAACAAGATGAATGAGTTCAAGTGTTGTTCACCAAGCAGCTATAAAAACCAATATGATACTTTGTAAAAAATTTAACTTGATGAGATTTCCATGTAGCTATGAGACACAAATACACAAACAGAGAAGATGAACCACGAAGCACATGTGAAACGACCTAACATCATGTCATTCCATGTGATGGCTAAAACTCGTTACTTTTGCTGGAAATTGTTGTTACTGTAACAAATATGTCATGGATTTCCATTGCAACTTACCGTTCCCATACCATGCCTTTTACAGAAGCCCAAAATTTCACTTGCTAATAGGGGAAAATAACTTGTATTTAGAAGTTGAACACAAGATAAGGTCAAGGTCAAGATGGGGATTAGTCCAGACAGCCAAAAATGCAGTTCTGGTAGCAAAACGGTGCTCCCTCCATCCAAGAAGAAGATGCAACATTAAACTTGGCACACGGTTCAAAATAATTCTTCTGACTAATGATTAAATACCTCAAGTATGTCTTGATCAGACAAGGTTCAGAAAACTTGCAGAACACAATAAATCTCACCACATAGTTGCTATTGGGTAAATAGATAGTACATAAATTTGCAAAGGAATCTTTCCCAATATATTTTTTTAAGACAGCCCATAGTAGAAAATGTACATAACATGTCACCAACTTCCGCTCAAAAAATTGACTTAAACAAAATTCAAAAAAAGAACACATAAGACATCAAATTAAGACTGCTCAATACAGTCAAGCACACACATCAATTACATAAAACCAGATACAAACAACATAACATATGCTATATAAAATTCAATGTCTTTTATGTGTCGGCAATAGAATCCAGAGGTAGCAAAATATGATCGAATAATCTTAAGCCACTAATAGTTCAAATAATAAAAATTTAAAATCATTGGACTTGCCATTTCATCTAGACAACAAATCAAATCAGGCACTGATGTCGGGAAAACACAAGATGAAGTTCTAAAGGATTACAATCTGGTCCATGCCCACAAGTAGTTCTAAGTGCAATGTGCAGTCATTTCACTTTAATTTCAGCCCAAATAACAACTAATGACCACATTTAGCACAAACTGATACAAGAACAACGAACGACCAACTTTTTATGAAGTGGACTCATCAACGCAACCAGTTTCCCTCGACAGAACTCAATTGGTCCAAAGTAACATGACATGACCGAAGACTACGTGACAAGCATTCACAAACAACTTTAACATCTTTGTGACAAGCAGAACCCCATGAATTCTAAGCCGAGCTTGCAAAATATAAGATGTTTTCCAGACCATGGAACAAATAAAATATATACAGCCAATGCAAGATGAATTACCTCAGGTAGCTCCTCAAGACGAATTAACACTCTATCAGCTTGTGGCTTAACCTACCAGCACAAAGCAATCAAAACCCAATGAATAAGCATTGCATCATCAATTATACACACATATAGGTACTTTAATGATCACATTAGTGAAATCCATGAAGAAAGTTAGCTCATTAGTTTAAGTTTAGGAGATTAAAATTGGAAATAAGTTCAAAACAAAAGAACAAATTCGATAGAATCAAAAGACCCTAAAATTACAGAACTATACAAACCTATCGGGGTAGATCGAATGGAAAATCTGTTAGGCTGTAAGGATTTAAACAAAATAACAATCAGAGATGATTAATTACCTTGGTAGGATCGTACTTGGTTGCAATTGCATTAACCTTGAACGAATTTCTTCGTAGACCTGTTAAATTAAAAACACCATGAATTCAACACAACATTAACATAAATGAAGCAGAAAATTGGAAATTGAGGAAATTGAAGGAGAAGAAGAATACCTAAAGTTGTAGCTTTGGTAGGAATGGAAGCAGAAGGAAGGTCTGTGGCGAAAGAAGAAAAGGGCTTAGCTGCTGTAAGGAAGGTGGAGGACGCCATGGATAAGATGAAGAAGGTTTGGTTGTTTAGAGATAGAAAAGAGGGTTTTGAGTATTTGGTCGCTAGGGTTCTAGAGGCTTCGGTAATAATTTAGACCCAATACAAACCTTATAAAAAAAAAAATTAATATTTTAAAATAGAACCAATTTTGTTTTGTAAGGCCATGCGTAGCGGGTGGTTAGGCTGGACGAGCTGGGAGCCATCGGGCTCAGCAGGCTGGCGGTACGATGCCAGCAGGGTGGAGGGGGGCTCGGCAGGGGCGGTGTGGGGAAGCTGACTTACCCGCTCCTCTTTCTCTCTCTCACATTTTTTAATTGTATTGAGTATTTGGTTTGGTGGGTTGTGGTACTACATAGAGGGCTCCAGAGGCTTATAGTGGGTTTATGGTAAAACTGATGTGGCGCTGATATGGCAGAGAGCTCAGAGGGCTCGGCTACTGATAGCCTAAAACCTTCACTTTAAGGCTATAAGTAGTGCAGTCCTCCAAGCCTCTGAGCCCCCAAGCCCACATCAGCGCCACATCAGTTTTACCATAAACCCTATAAACCCTCTGGAGCCCTCTCTGTTTAGTAACACAATCCACCAAACCAAATACCTAATACAATTAAAAAAAGAGTGTGAGAGAGGGAGAAGAGCGGGTAAGTCGACTTCCCCACACCGACCCTGCCGAGCCCACTGGAGCCCAGCTCGGCCAGCCTAAACACCCAATACCCATAGCCTAATGTAATATAGTTTCATCCCCACTCCATAAAATATTTCTATAGCTATGGTAATAAAGTACAAACGTCATTAAATATTATGAGATTGGTACTTATTAGTTAAGATGGATGTAACTCTTTTTATGAATGGCAAAGATATAATATTACATAAACTAATTAAACGAGTATTGGTAGTATTTATAATGGTGGTGTAATATGCTGATTGAGGTTGCTTCTTGCAACCTAGAAAAGCTGGTATATGTTTTGATTTTAATAAAATTGTTGTCTCTAAAAAAATGATTTGAAGGCTTTGGAACCAATGTAAGATAAGTTGCTCAAAATATAAACAAACTATACCTAAACCAGACAGAATGAACAAGGGTTAAGTACACCAAAATGTATCAAAGTTGTCACCTTTTATCATTGTATGTACTCAACTTAAAAACTTATCATTGTATGTATTCGATTTAAAAAATTGCCATTTTTGCAAGTTCAATACATTAAATGGTAAGTTCTTAAGTACATTAAATGGATACATAGAATGGTAGTTTAGTACATAGAATGACAATTTTAGCAGATTCAGTACATATAATGGTAAGTTTTTAAGTTGAATACATACAATGATAAAATGTGACAATTTAGATACATTTTAGCATACTCAACCCAATCAACTATTACATCCTTCTCTAGAGTCCTATGGGTTCACCTAATACCAAAATCAAGTAGCAAACATAAGCATGCAATTATACAAAAACCAACAAATTGCAATGCTTTTAAAAAATGTGAAATGCAACTTAAAAAAGGAGTCATAAACATCCAAATCAATAACAACCAAAGCCACATTAAATTCTTCCAAACCAATTCCTTGTTGTTTCACCCTTAGTAATACCTGATTAAGAATGATGTGTTTGGAGATTAAAAAACTTTGTTTTGTGATCCATACTTCCCCTAAGACGGTTCCTTTCCGGATCCTTTTTGAGATTCACTTGTACACGTAAGCTTGAATTCCTGCAAATAGCGCTTCAGTCGAATAAAGATTTGTTTTCCTATGAATGGCGAGAAGTTTCCTTCTCCAACAAGGCTAAGGAGTTTCGTTGTTAAGGTTATCGATCCAACATTGTTTTTCCACAAATGTTAAAGAGATAAGAAAATTAATGTTAAAGAAGAAACGAAACATCTTAAAACTAAATGAACCCACACACATCTCAGGAATTGCAGATTGTTCAACAATTATACCAATATCAAAAGATACCTTTTTGTTAAAATCGAACCTTGACGATCTCACTCGAATTGAATGGGAAAATGTCAACATAGATGAATTTTCGCTTTCATTAAAGGGGGCGTTTGGTTCGTCATTTGATGGAATTGAAATGGTCAATTCCATTGTATTGTTTTGTTACCCACTGAATGGAATTGAAGTCCAAAGATTCTACCATTTGTGGATTTCACCATTCCTTCCATAAAAAAAAATATGTAATTGAAATCGTTTCGGCCAAGATTTTATAAATGACAAAAACACCCTCATCAAAAAATAAACCCTTCTCTTCCATTCATCTTCTCCATCTCGAAGATTGTAACAGATTTGTTTTTTCTTCCCTTCATCAATCTTCTTTTGCTCCGTTCCTCCCATCGGTCACCATCGATCTTCTTCTACTTAGTTCATCGATCTTGTTTGTCATTCGCTATCGATTTCCACCTCTGTTTTGTTCGACCGTGTTCATTCCTTTTTGTTCATTCCTTCTTTTCCCTATCGTTCTTCGTCGTTCACATGTATCTTTGCTCCAGATCTACTTCTTTTTTGTTCAATCCTTCCCGTTTGCTACCGTGTCGTTCACACATTTGCTCCAGAATTTTTTTTTTGTTCTTCACACATCTGCTCAAGACCTGCTTCTTTTTTAAATTAGATATAAAATAAAAAGGTGAAAGTGTGTTAGAGATTCGCACATATAATAAGTCAAATTAAGTTACAGTTCTACATAATTTTGTATATTATTGCCATTTCAGGAAAAAGAATTGTATGTTATTTGTATAAATCAATGGTAATTTAATGAAATGTCAGGATATTTTGGTCATTTTTAATTATTTCTTTCCAATTCCTAAGTTACATTTTGTGAATCAAACACACAAATTTTAATTCCCTTGACAGATTACATTTCATTCCTATCAACCAAACACTTAGTCAAACCTGATAACATTCCATTTTAATTCCTTTATGATTCCAATTCATTTGACATATTTCATTCCTTCAAAAGTCATTCTACGAACCAAACGCCCCCTAATTATTACTATAACCAACAAAATGCAATGCTTCTACAAAAGTGAAGTGCAACTCAACAAAATCCATATCAACAAAAGCCACCTTGAATTCTTCCAAACCAAATCATGGTTGTTCGGCCTCCCGCCTCCGTAACAACTTGATTAAGAATTACGTGTTTGGATGACAACTTGATTAAGAACTACGTGTTCGGAGATAAGGACGCTTTGTTTTACGAACCATACTTCCCACAAAATACTTCCTTACTTACTTGTACATAAACCAAAGAATGTCGTACCTCTTCCAATTCTTGCTCTGATGGCTAAAGCTTATCATCCACCACGATAATTCAGGTACAGTCACAAACGTAACAAGCAGATGACATGATCGTTATAACGAGACAGCAAGCCAGAAAGGTAGCAAACAGCCAAGACGCCTATACGGCAACAATTCATTCACAACATGCAAATAAACACAAAACCTATAAATTACCATCAATTGCAAAGATATCCTACTCAGCAAACACCAAATATACAGGGAATGTAAACCAAGAAAAAGACTTTGTATTTAGGAGTGTAAACAAGTCGAGCTTTTAACGAACTACTTGAGCTTGACCTCGAGCTTAATAATTCTCAAGCTCGAGTCGATCTCGAACACAAATTAGAATTTGTTTAACTTGACCAATTGAGCTTTATAACCCAATGTTCGACTCGGCTCGTTCGAAGAGTCGAGTCGAGTCGAGCCGAGCCGGACCATTCGAGCATACCCTTTTTCAAGCCAAACATGCTCATATATTTATTAATAATACAATAAAAATATAAAATTATTGAGCTCAAGCCGATAAAATGAGTTAATCAATCACGGGTTCGAACCCATAAACAAGCCTCGAGCTCAAGCTCGAGCCCTACATTGATAAAGTTCATCGAACTCGAGCCTGGTATTAATTTTTTGAGCCCGGCTCGATTAACCTACTACTTGGCTCGGCTGGCTCATTTACACCCCTATCCGTACTATTATATTTAAAGGGGATTTTCCTAGCTGTTGTCTTCAAGAATCAGGAACCCATGGGATTAAATGAGATGCACGCAAGTAGGCCCGGGCACCCACAGTTACCCAAAATTAATAAAATAAATGAAAAAAAACTATGATTGTTTCAAACACCTGGCATCAAATAGTGACCTAACTTCCAGGATGCCTAGTTGACACTATGAAGATCACAGAAAAATGTTCTAGTGACACAAAAGAAGACGGGCCCATCTTAAAAACTGTTGTTTGTGATCGAGAAATAATGAGAATCTATGAACTTCCATTTTTCAACCTCGAGCTAGGCCATCTCCAATGGCTTGTCCATGTCAACGGTAGAATCATAGCAAGAAATAATGATATGGCATGAACCGTATAATTTTCATGAAACAATTTTTGCGTTTTTTGTGGTTGGTCCCATCTTAAAAGCAACAAATTAACCATTAACAATTATTGTAATCTTTTAAGAAGTATTGTATCTTCAGATAACTAGCAACATGCTTGTTTACAATAAACATCATCTAAATACATACCTTGCCAAAGGAGACACAAGATTCTTTCTCGACCTCGATAAGAAACGTAATAGGAACAAGTGTCATCCCATATTCACATCCCTACATTTATAGAACAAATACGAAGTTAGTAAGTTACAAAACCAACTCCGACATATGTACAAACACACACGGACATGGACTTCTTAAGAAGTTTACCTCGGTTTTTAACTGCCTCAATGTGTCAACTCCAATCCAAAATCCTATAGAAACAACAATTGCAGGCAGCATAGAAAGGCTTACAGATATAACTACAAGATACATTAAAGAACAGATGCTAGTTATCACAATTGTGGGATTTGCAACTAGATTAAAAGTTGCCAAGAAACGACCATCAGTTTTATAGTATACTTGATCAAGTAAAGATGAAGTGGATTTACGATCCAATTTGACTCACAAATAAATATGGGATACTATACCATGCTTTCATCTGGTAGTTAGTAATTTACGTCAAGTGCGGGATAACAAGTTTTTTTTTAACTGTCTTGTCTTGCCGCATTTTGTACTGTCCCAACTACCAAACGCACCCTTAAATATTTTACACCTTATGACCTCATATTAAAATTAAAAGTAGCGATAACCGAAAGCACAAGTTGGTATTAATATAAATTTGATAAACAGTGAGATGGAAATTATACATGCTACTCTATAGCCTTCCAATCTATTAATTCCTGTGCACAGAAAGATTCCAATTCTATAAATTACCTCACAAGTGTGTAGCACTCAACCGTTCTTCATGCTCTTCCTCATTTTCCGTCCTTTGCTCATCGGTTTCAACATTAGATCCCAACAACAACGCTTTGCCTTCTTCCATATTATTCAAACCATTAATCGACGCACTCCTCTTGTAATTCCAAACAAGCATAGAGATATAATCTTGAGGTGATATAAGACCTTCTTCAAGAAGATTCGTACGATTCTGTTCCAACGTTTTCGGATCATCCAATCGTATATATTCAAGCAACGCCTTCTCGTGATCAGGCCTCCACCCCACCGGAAACGGGCTGTAATCCGTTTCGGGCACCAACGACATTCGTGTGTACAAAAGCCCTTCGATTGACTCTGCAAGACCCATTCTTAACAAGTTATTATACTCGGGTGATTGTCCTTTTTTCTCCTTTAACGGCCGTCGGAGTGTTCGATCACCGATCGTGTACACTTTTGCCCGCGAACGAAGCTTGTATTTTGCAGCATAGAGTTTTGCTAGCGAACCTCGAATGATATAAGAACAAAAATTGACTATCTTTTTCCGATTATCAGCAAATCTATACCACTCAACCATTGTGCTCAAGAGCTTGTTCATTTGCGCATTTGTATGAGCCTGGGTGGCATGAAACATTCGAAAACACGGCTGCGGATCGGGATCTCGATCACCCTTCAAAAACCCCAACTTTCTAAACTGTCTAATGCATTGTTTTAGGCTAGCGGTGACCGATAACAAAGTTCCGACGCCCTTCTCGCTGATGATCTTGCCGCCGGTTGCGGTGTATCGAAGAGTCGGGTACACGACTCTTCGACACAAGACGTGATCAAGAAACATTATCCCTTTTGTTATGTGTTCGATCGGGAGACACTCGTTATCGAGCTTGAGATTGTATTTCTGATCACAAAACTCGATTAGTTGTTTTCTAAGAATTGCCGCATCTGCTCTCGGACCCCTAACTCCTATCAAGAAATGACCACCGAAACGAATGTAATCGATCTTCCTCGTCTTGTCGGGCCCGCTAGTGGGAACAAATTCCGGCCACGACGTATTCCCCTGGTCGACTTCTCCTTCGGGACTATTCCATATCACGTCGCTCTTCGAAGGCCGGTAAAACTCTTTGATCTTCTCCTCCATCCAACGGTCCAATTCGTCAAGACAAATATTAGCCAACAAAGGACTCAAAATCCCGCAATGTCCCCAAGTCGGAACCTTTTCCGCCTCCTCAGGTGCAAACCCGAAAAATGATTCTAACCAATACGGGTCGGGTTTAGGCTCGTCTTCCGCTAAGACCCGCTTTTTCTGATATTTCCGCTTCGTTCTCTTCTTTTCCGCAGGCGGGCTAGTGAT
>LUCG01141389.1:0-10591 GCA_001633085.1 Carthamus tinctorius
GGGGGGGGGGGGAGGTTCACGGGAAAACCCCCAAAAAAATGAAAAATTGAGGAACACCCTCATAACCAATCGTCTGGATGTATGCATATCTGTATACAAGTAATTGAAATATTTTGGTTTTTATGCACGTATGCATGTTACAAACTACTTGTGTGTACCTGCGCATCCCATCTAGATGAACTGTTTTCAGAGGTGTTCCTTGATTTTTCAATTTTTTGCGGTTTTTCTCTGAACTTGACCCTATATAAATACACACCCCTTTTTGTTCCACCTATTTTGGTGGGAAAGTAAAAAAATGCATTTTTGTCCCGCTCAGGTCCTGTCCTGTCCCAGTCTAATATGACACCAAAAATGGGATAAGAAGTTTTTGTACTGTCATGACCCGTCTGATCCGACATACCAAACACAGAGCAAAAAGGGGTCTTTGATTGTTTGACAAACTGAATTTTATCTTTCACTTCACAGACATTAAGAACTGCGCTATCTCCTTACCGGCTTGGAGGAGCATCGGGAGGAAGCGATTTTGATCCAAAAGGGAAAAGCGACAACGAGGTATCATCTATATCTCCATAAACACCCGTTTTTTTATGCGGTGGCTGAAAATAAAGTTATGATCTCTTTGGGATTCATGTTTGTAGATTATGCATTTTTGCCAAAGCTATATGGATGAACTGTATCGTTACGTGGGTCCCGATAAGGTATTAGAAATCAATCATGTTGTCCAATTTCCGGTTTTGCATGATAATTAACGATGGAAATGTTTAATCTTTTTCTTTAAAATCTCAGGATCTTCCTTCGGAGGAGATGGGCGTTGGCACTCGTGAAATGGGTTTTCTCTATGGTCAGTATAGACGCCTTGCCGGGCATTCTCAGGTGGGGCTGCAATATATGCTTCGTTTGAGTTGAATACTTATATATATATACATACACACATACATAGGGGAGGTTTTAATTACAATCCACGTAATCCTAACAAACTATACAAACCATTATTTTAATAGAGATATTTATGGACAATTATCATGGTTCATATATATATATATATATAGTATTAGGTTCAAATGAGAAGTGCTAAAAAAATGCAAAGTAGAGAAGTGATCTCAACCACTCATCTCGGTCAACAAACGCGGCTTTGACCAATCTCCTCCTTTAATAATCTCTACACTCCCATGAATTGCGTCAATCCTCCGTGATCACGTCCACCGTATGAGTGGTGGACCGNNNNCCTTTCTCTCTCTCTCTCTCTCTCTCTATATATATATATATATATAGGGAGAGAGAGAACTTGGAATTGGTTCGATTCTTCTGTACGATCTCATATCCTCAAAATATCTTTATGCAGGGAAGCTTTACTGGCCCGAGGCTCAACTGGTCTGGTTCCAGCCTGCGTACCGAAGCTACTGGTTATGGGCTGGTACTCCATCTGAACTTTTGCTATTTTATGCATTTATGAAGAAAAAGTTTTAAACATCCAATTGCTTTTCTTTTTACAGGTTTTCTTTGCACAACTTATACTTGCAGACATGAACAAAGAACTCAAAGGACTAAGGTTTGACACCCAACTACACTTAACATTTTTATAACGGTTTAGTCCGTATCTTTACTAACGCAAGATGGTCGATGGGTTTACTAAATTATGTCTATTTTGTGTTTTAGATGCGTGATTAGTGGGTCCGGAAAGATAGCATTGCATGTCTTGGAGAAGCTTATTGCTTACGGTGCTCTTCCCATCACGGTTTCAGGTAAAGTTCAACTTTGACAGGACAGAACAGAACAAAAACCTGTTATCCCATATTTTCTGCAACATTAGATTGATTGACAAGATTGCAACAAAAACGGACTATTTTATTTTTGTCCCACCAAAATAGGTGGAACAAAAATCAGGGAAAAGGAGACAAAATTGGTAAATTACTAAAGTACCCATGTCACAAATGTCCACAGATTCAATTACTTGGTGGATTAGGATAGGACAAGACAAAACAAAACAAAAACTTGTCCCATGTTTGGTGCGACATTAGACTGGGACATGATAAGACTGATTGAGACAAAAATGCACGTTTTTTTCAACCAAAATAGGTGGAACTTTTCAAGGAGATGGGACAAGATTGGTAAATTACTAAGTTACCCTTGTCAGATTAAAACTCTGAAACCTTACGCTGTTTTTTCACCTGTCTACCTCACTTTCGCCTGTCTAGTCTTGTCTGCATATGTAAGATCCCACATCAGTTTGGGAGGGGTAACATAGGTTGTCTTGTAAGGGACTAGATACCTCCTCCAATAGACGCGTTTTAAAACAGTGAGTCCAGGTGTGTGGACAAAGTGGACAATATCTGGTACGGTATGGTTGACCTGGGATGTTCTTTTTTTGGAAGGGTGTCCTGGCCAAACTAATCCCGGCAAATTATAGCTGTAAGCCCTCAACCCTGCTAAACTCAGTAGCCACAATTGTTGTAGACGCCTGGAATCGAACCGTAGGCAGATGGGATATTCCACATCATCCCCTAACCTCTACGCTGCAACCCTTGTGGCTACAACATGCCAAATGCACCTGGACGGATTTACCAAGGGAAACATTATTAGTTCTTATTTCATAAAAAATGATGTAAATAATTCAATCGCTCGGCTACCGGATAACCCGTTCAAGCAAATTTCTACAGATTCAAAAGGTTACTTGGTCGATGAGGACGGATTCGATTTCATGAAACTATCTTTCCTAAGAGACATCAAAGCGCAACATAGAACTTTAAGGTTCGTGTTCCCTTTTAAGAACGTGATTAGTCTTGCCGTTCTTCAGTTAATTAAGAAGATTTATCCAATCTTTCAGAGATTATTCAAAGACCTACGCTCGTGCTAAGTACTACGATGAAGCAAAACCGTGGAACGAAAGGTGTGATGTCGCTTTTCCTTGTGCTTCACAAAACGAAATTGAGCATTCTGACGCCATTAGCTTGGTTAATTCGGGTTGTCGAATACTCGTTGAAGGTGGTGATTCTTGTTTATTATTAATACAGTTTTAAAAATACATAACGATTACACTTTTTAATTAACTGTAGGGAAAAATTCAGAAAAACCCAGTGACCTTTCCCATCTGAATGATTAAATCCTTGAACTAATTTTTTGAAAAATTACAATTTTTGTCCCTGTTTGATAAAAATTGCGATTTTGGTTCTATGGTTTAGAAATTACGGTTTTTGTCCCTATAGTTTCTAATTCATTGCTATTTTCCTTCTTATGATTTACAATGTATTGTTGTCTTGGTCCTTGTGGCTTACAAGTCTTTACTATTTGGTTTCTTGTATTTAAAAGTAAGAATTAGTCCAGGTAATGAAAATGGCAATTCGTAACCACAAGGATGAAAATAGAAACTATTAACAAACCACGGGGACTAAAATTGTAATTTACTCTTTTTTAAATAAATAAACTATTAAACTTTCTCATTTTGAATGTTGAAGTCCTTGAATTTTATTAAATAGATATAAATCATTGAGTTTTTAGAAACTAGTTACCCACATCCTTTTTTCAAAAAAAAAAAAAAACTACCTGCAACCGGCTAGAAAGGTTTTAAAGTTAAAAAACACCTAAATTAGTTTTACAGTTCCAAACCATATACCTTTGAACCTTCCTATCCGGTTACTGATAGCCTTATTGTGTTCAAAGGATATTGGCTACCGATTTCTAAGAGTTCGATGATTTATTTATTCAGAAGTAAAATATTCATGAGCTTCATCATTTAAAATGGTAAAGTTCAATGGTTTATTTATTCAAAAAGAAATAAAAATTAGGGACTTAATCTTTCAAAATCAAACAGTTCATTGGGTTTTTCTTGAGCTTTTCCCATAACTAAATAATCACTCTTCCATCTTATAACTAAGTGTAGAATTGCAAAAATAGGTACTTACTTCTGAAACTGGACACTTATTTTACGGACTTTTTCTTAGGTTCGAATATGCCGTGTAGCCCTGAAGCAATGGATGTTTTGAAGGGGGCCAATGTTCTAATCGCTCCTTCGATAGCCGCTGGTACTGGAGGGGTATGCCGACATCTTTACGATTTATGATCGTTATCTAAACGGACCATTTTTTTTTATCGTCAAAGCTCAAATTTAATCTTGTTTGATAACATTCAGGTCGTTGCTGGTGAGCTCGAGCTAAAAGAGTACAATTTGAACTGGGCACCCGAGGATTTCGAGTCTAAACTACAGGCAAGCAAGCAACAACCTTTTGCATTCCGTATAAATGAGAAAAATTACATAATTACTGTTTTCCGATTTGTCCCATTGCAACGTTTCTGTTCTTGGAAAGTTTCTTGACGTAAACCGTAGGAATGACCATAGGAGTCTGAAAGATGGGAACGACGTTTGTAAAATTACAAAACTACCCCTGTCAAATTAAGCCCTTTTACAATTCTTTCACCCGCCTCCCTCACTTTGCTAATTGCATCATGCATACAAAACAAACATATTATATTCTTCGGGGTACTGAAACGAGGCTTTGTATACCTTTATAATCGCAGGAAGCAATGAAACAGACGTACCAACGAGCTCTAAAAGCTGCGGTTGAATTCGGTTTCCAAAAAGAAAGTCCCGAGTAAGATATCGATACCCAAAACGCTTTACGTCTTTCGTTAATCGATGCTTAACTTTCTTCTATTATTTACGTATCTCAGGGCTCTGGTACACGGGGCGGTCATCTCCGCGTTTCTGACCATTGCAAGCGGTATGTCGGAACAAGGGTGCGTGTAAATCACCGATCATCGGTAATCGAGCACCGGTCATCGATATCGAGATACAGGAAGTCCTTGTGTATATATGATTGTAGCTAAGAATTGTTGTTTGTTATTTAGGATGCTGAAAAGGGAATCAATTCCTTGAGCACATTGTGTTCTTATGATATATGTAGGATATTGTGTGAAATGGTTGCATAGGGAAACCAATAAGTTATTAAATCATTTAAATGAGAGCATAATTGTTTACGGATCATTTCTCTTCTATATATGTTAGAATCTTTTGTTTTTCTTTATGGGTTCTGTTGGAAAGTAATCTGATGGGGTTTTATTTACGTTACAGAGTATGGTTGTTTTACGTCTTTGGAATCTGATCTACCCCATCTGAACCAAGTCACCAACGGCATATTTGAACCGTTGTTTTTCAATACAAATACAATCTCTCTATCGAGAATTTGGGTTTATATAAACCAAGCTAAACCAAACCAGGACAAACTAATTATGCAAGTCTCATCGGAAAGTTGGGTCTGGAGATTAAGATGTATATAAATACGGGCTGTATTCAAAAGAGTAGAACATCTGTTTCACCCTAACTTGAGCGATAGGAAAAACAAATCAGTAAAAAAACAAGAACTAAGTACATGGTGAGCATAGAACGAGAAAATTACCTAGGAAAAAGTAACAAGTAGTTGTTTACCCTTATCATCATAAACCTTTAATAACCACTTTTGTCAAAAGAGCTAAGAAGCTGTAAGTTAACGTCGCAAGACACTTTTCCTTGCAGTTTCTGACTAATCTAAAGCAACCCGCGTCAAAATGGGTCCGCCTCAAAAACCTATTAAAGATTTCTCTGCCTTCCAACTTCTTAAAGTATCCTATATTTAACCATGTTAGCTATAGTTCTCACACCTAATCTGGTACCTTAGTCCTTTAAAATTAAAATAAGGGTTTACTTCACGAAGGTGTATCCAACTTGTCATGAAAAGTTATTGTATGTACCGTACTTTCATTTTTACCATTTGGCGTATCAAAACTATCAAAACCTACCATCTAATGTATTTTGTAACAAGTTGGATACACTTTCGTGACAAGTTGGATACCTTAAATGATAGATTTTGATAAAGTTGGATACATACAATGACCATTTCTTAAAGTTTGGTATGCTAAATGGTAAAAATGGAAGTACAGTACATGCAATAACTGTTCGTGACAAGTTGAATACACTCTCGTGAAATAAACCCTTAAAATAATCTAGTAAATATATATACACACAAAAGACAAAAGAAACAATTAAAGTTTTCAAGCCCAAAAACTTAAGCCCACACTGCCCAACCCCAAGAATGGTGGGTCGAGCCCAAAATCAATGGGCTAATTTTGAGTTTGGCATATAATGAAAGGGGTTAAGTTGTAAACATCCAAAAGATGAGGGTCTAAATGCAGAATTTGGGGTTAGGGTTTCGAGTACCACCATATATATAGACGAAGTTCGTCTCTTTTCGTCTGCCTTCAACAACTCTCCCAGTGAAAACCGCCGCCGGAGCAAAACCCTAACGGTAGGTGATCTCCGATCTAACTCCGGTGAACTATGTGTGTTTTAGTGCGTGTTTTTTCTCTTCTGTATGATGATGAATTGTTGTTGAATCTGAATTTGGCAGCGAAGTAGGAGGAGAGCAATGGCGACAGTACCGGGGCAGCTGATATGGGAGATCGTTAAGAAGAACAACTCGTTTCTCGTTAAGGAGTTCGGTAATGGAAATCAAAGCGTTCAGTTCAGCAAAGAGCCTAACAATCTCTACAATCTCAACTCGTACAAACACTCTGGTAATTAATCATCGAGTTTTGGCAGTTCGTCGTTAGTTTATTGCTCAATTCGTATTTACAGTGTGAAATGTTAGGGTTCCGATTGTAGCTTCTAGGTAGCTGTAGTTTTTGCAATTCGATTGGATTTTTTCCCTTTTGAGCAGGTTGCTACAAGCTTTTATTTTCTGAATTCTGTTATGTGTGCAGAAATGCAATTGCTCTATTGTTTTGATATGTGCATTTGAAGTTGATAAAATCTAAAATTGTTTTCCAGCAGCAATGCTATCATATATGCTAAAATGGAGAAAAGATGAGTGGAGAAATCTCCAAAACTCCATATCTAAATGTACTCAATATTTTAGTAATATAGTTTTAATGATAGAATTGCTGAAGTTATAGAGATTTTAATAGAGATTGGAGTTGGATGTAATATAGATAATTATGATGGATTTGGATGTAATTTTTTTTAATAGGGATGTTAACTTTTGTCTCCATTTTAGAGAAATTATAGCATGACGGTTGGAGATGCTATTAGTCAATGTGATTGTTATTTTACAAATAGTTTTACAATATGTTTATGTCTCTTTGTAATTGCTTGTAGGACTGGCCAACAAGAAGACCGTCACCATCCAGCCGGCTGGTAAGGACCAAGCTGTGTTGCTTGCAACCACTAAGACCAAGAAACAGGGGAAGCCTGCAAGTTTGCTTAACAAATCCATCATGAAAAAGGAGTTCTACCGCATGGCAAAGGCTGTTACAAACCAGGTATCACTTCTGGCATTGCTAAATGTTTTCAATGTACAAACTTTGCTGCATATAACACCCATGTTTGCTGCACTATGTTTTTTGTGCCTCTAAAGTGGATTTATGTAGATTTGAAATGATTTTGCTCTTTTTAGCTCTACAATTTGAGATGATATAGGTTGCTAATTGGGTTTGTTTTATACCAAGATAATAGAGACCGATTGAAATAACAATAGATTGTGTTCGCTTTACGTGACATGCATATTTGTTTATGGGTGGTTTGATTTACATTTTGGATTGGAATTGGTTATTGTTATATGTTCAGTTTAAATCAGAGACTGAGCAAAATATCAATAGATTGTGTTTAGCTCGTGCATCTCACATTTTTTATTTTGTGGTTTGTTTTTTCTACATCTTACATGCTGGGTTAGAATAATAGATGTTCTTTAAAGTTTCTGATAACCCATTTCCAATGCTATAGATTTCCTTCTGTTAGTTGTCTTTTTCAATTTGTAAATTAATGGAGGATGGTAGTTGTAGGCTTTTTTATTAGAAAATTTATGAGAGAACTTGAAAAAGATGGACTGGTTTTTAGATAAAGAATATAAAAATAGTGAAAATATTGAATATGTAGCTTAGTCTTAAGCAAGAATTAGGAGGTTCTGCATATGTCTATTAGAGCTTGTGGTTATTTTAGAAATAAAATTTTATCAAGTTATGAACCAGTTATTGGTGTTTACTATGACCCATAACTAATATTTAACAGGCTATATATGGTGCTCTTGTGTACGGTTCAGTTATGTGTTGCACTTGATGTTAGCGAGAATTAACTTAATGCAATGCGACATGACATGTATATAACATATATGTGTGTGTAGGCCACATTTCTTTTGTGAAGTCCATGATTTGTGTAAACTTTATGAACTAATTCTCATCGTACATTTTGATTTTATATTTTAGTTTCCGTGCAAAACATCTTTTAGGGATTGCAAACAATCATGGGTGGAAGGTTGATTTAATTTTTGCCATAGATTAAAGTAGTGGGTGGTTTAGATTGGTTCTTAAAGTTTACACGAATCATGGAGTTGACAAAATAAACCATCTCTCTCTCTCTCTCTATATATATATATATATGTGTGTGTGTGTGTCTGTNATTGATCTCTTTTAATCTCATGCCCTCTCATGATTGCGCTTTAGATGGGAATTGATCCAGTACATCTCAGTACAGCTTATCTTGGTTTATCTCATTCTAATTTGCATTCATGCGCATCCAATAGTTGATAACCACTTCTCACACTTCTAAAAACATCAACTTCTCACTGGAACCCAATCCTATATATACATATATATACCTAAACAACGAATCTTTTTCTGATTGTAAACATAGCGAGGAAACTTATCTTCATTTTTCTAATAATTGTCTTCTTTTTTGTAATCTTTGGTTTGTCGTATTTGAGGATATTGATGGTTTCATTGTGGTTTGATCAGGTGGCAGCTAACTATTACAGGCCAGATTTGAAGAAGGCTGCTCTTGCAAGGTTGAGTGCGGTAAACCGAAGCCTTAAGGTTTCAAAGTCTGGTGCAAAGATGAAGAACCGACAGGCTTTCAAGATCCGTGGCAGGAAATGAAGCTGATATTTTGATCATGATTATCTTATTTTGTTAAGTGTTTGGTTTGCATGTTAATGAACAATATTCTGCTAGAAATTATCTGAGAGTACAATTTTGATGGTCCTTAGAAAGATTGATATGTGATTGTTTGCTATAACCATTCATCTCCACTACTGAATTTGATCTGATTTTTATTTTGTGTAGCTTAACTTTAAATTTTTTTTAGGTAGATTCCTCGGATGTAGCATTTTTATGGGAGTTAGATCTAATGCATCTTGTTAGTCTTGATCTTCGATTAAGATCAGAGATATGATTTACAACGCGTTCAACATTAATATGCCGTAAGAGCATCTTTAACAACTTTGCTATAATTTCTCTAAAATAGAGAACGAAAAACAATGTTTTATAAACCTGGTGGAACCTGTAATATGTGTGTTTTTATAATGTTTTTGGATTGATGTAAAAACTTGTTATGTGTATTTTTAATGTTTAAACTTATGGACATCAAGTGTTTGGTTATATGTAAATTAATATGCAAGGAAATGAAAAATATATAGAAATGCTTGAAACCGGTTCAAACGCCGGTTGAAAAATATATAGAAAGCTAAGGGTCGGTTTGTTAACAGCTTAATGAGCTTCATGGGACCGATAACTTATCCGTTCAACTATACACGACTCTTCGGTAATGGCTTATTGATGTAGAAAGTGGCTTATTCTATAAGCTTCTAGGAGGGTGCTGTATGCAGAAAGTCGAGTTTTTTTTTTTTTTTTCTAAACCTGCCCCTCCCAATTAAAGAACATACTCCTTGCATCTACGAAAAACCCCACCCAAACAAAAACTTCCTCAATCTATATATAAAGACAAATAGACAACTTTATCCACAGAGGACTTATTGTTAGCATCTTATGGAGCTTAATGGGACTCGTAGCTTAGTCAGTCAGCTATACATGACTGTTTGTTAGCGGCTTAATGATATGGGAAGTGGCTTATTTAGTAAGCTTTTAGGAGGGAGCATTATGCAAAAAGCCAAGTTTAGTCCAAACATGTCTCTCCCAATTAACAACCACGCTTCTTTCATCTATTTAAAAAAACCTCCCAAACAAAAACCTTTTCAATCTATATAGACAAATTAATACACACAGACAACTTTATCAACATAGGAGATAGGACTTAATGAAAACCAACCAAAGAGCCCTTATATAACCCATGCAAAGAGGGGTCCATTTGGTTAAATATGACCTCTTGAAAAGTATATTTTAGACGATGGACTTGTAACAAGTTTGAGAATATCACTGCTTAACAGAAGAATGTCACTTCCATATACAACAACCCTTAGAAACTAGTCGAAAGGTCATAGATTTAAAAAGACTGTTTTTAAGAGGTCATTTAGGTAAATAACCGACGTAAAAAGAGATGAAAGTACCTCAGGTACAATCCTTGAGAAGCCAAACTTAGATAAGGAGGAGGACATGGTTCCATGATAAGGATGGCTGCAAGGCCAGGAGATATGGCCCACACTTCCCCTTCACTATCATATAAGCATGCTAAAAAGCACACAATTTGTGCATATCGATATAGAAACTGAAAATCAAAATCAAGCCCTTTTTCAATAAACTTTTTAAAAAAATTAAACAATTAATTATTCTATTAATGAAAAATATTAAAATCATGTTTCTCTTTTAAGATTTAGAGATGTTAAACAATTACTCTATA
>LUCG01141423.1:0-10806 GCA_001633085.1 Carthamus tinctorius
CGTTCAACATAAAAGGGTATTTTTGTCATTTTTCAACATTCCATTCCAATTCCTTAGCAAACCAAACAGACAGATTCCAATTCCTTTCACAGATTACATTCCATTTCTGTCAACCAAACACTTGGTCAAACCTGAAAACATTCCATTCCAATTCCTTCCAGATTCCATTCCTTTGACAGATTCCATTCCTTCAGAAATCATTCTGCGAACCAAACGCCCCCTAAGTAAACCCATCTTCAATAATTTCTTTCATGAACAATAGGTACACTTTATCTAACTATAGGATGCCCCAATCTCAATCAACTTCATTAATTCGGGTTATTGTTCCAACTTGCCCTAACCCGATTAAAACCTAGGCCCCCTTTCTCTCTTTATTTGTCCAATACCACTCGGTGATCATCGCGACACTCCATCTTCTTCTATTGTCAACCCAACCAAAGCCCTAAATCATTTTATGCCATTTACAATTCTTCGGTCACGGGAGACTTGCTTCAAATCTTTGACGACACCGGTGTGGCAAAAAAAAAGTACCGATGGAGCTCCATGCATCTATAAGAACAAACAATTGTTGGAAGTAGGAAGTCAATAGTAAAATAGTGACACCGCTGTAAATTTGCGGAAGATGGAAGTTTTGTCTGAAAAAATAGCCTGGGGGCGTCGAAGAAGGTGGGGGATGGCATAGTCGAGTGGGTATGACAGGATTTGTTTTTTAAGTTATATTTTGTTATTAAGAAAATAGAAAAGACAAAACTATCTTTGATTTAACATACATAACATACCTTTTTCAACAAAAGTTAGTCTTAGGGACGGACGGAATATGGATCAAAATTAAAACCACAACGATGGAAAAAAAAACAATTTAAAAAACCAGGGACTAAAATGGTGAGAAACAACAAACCACAAGGACTAAAATGGTAGTTTACTTTATACGTAGAGAATTTCAATTGTTGGACAGAGGAAGAAGGCAGCTAAACGAAGGAAGGAGCAACCGACGGGAACGCCTATTGACGACGCCTTGACCGCCATTGAAGGACCTTCTTCTTTTCTTCAACCTACCGGTGAACAATTTTGTGTTGAATTTGCAAAACAAGAAGAAGAAGAAGAAGAGCAATCATGTGGATATTCTATCTGATCTCGTTACCTTTGACCATGGGAATGGTGATCTTCACGTTAAGATACTTCGCCGGACCTGATATACCTCGTTACGTTCTCTTCACCGTCGGTTACACATGGTTCTGCTCTCTATCCTTCATCATCCTCGTTCCGGCCGACATTTGGACTGTACGTTTTCCTTCTCATTTGAAACAATTTGATTTTTTTCTTTTGATTTATGGCCAACTGCATGTCGGTTTTGTGTTGATGTTTGTTGAAATGAATGATGATTGGAACGATTGGTTGGTGTTTTGGTTGGATTAGGAAGATGGAGCCCTAATTGTAGCTTAATCGGAAATGAGCATGTGATCGTTTAGGTGGAAAATTGTTCGGCTTCTAATTTGTTGATATCAAAATCAAACCTAGCGCTTCTTTGCATGTGAAATTGATATGGATTTTTTGTAGAATTAACAAGATTGTGCTATGTCACCACCTGTTTGCGTTTTGGTTGCACCTTTTTTGTAGTCTATCTTGGTTTTATTATTAGTCTTGTTGTTGGATCATTCAATTCACGATTAGTGGTTATAGTGTGATATTGTTGGGGATTAGCTGTTGATTTTGAAGATCAATTGACGGCAGTTCTTAATGTTCAATTAACATGGTGCTTCATAGAAGTTATCTGTGTGTATGGATATTGGATACCTTGTTTGATCATATATTCTTAATAAAACTTGAATTCGTTTTGGGATATTCTTTAATGAGTTTGATGATGCTATGATATGAGCTATTGGGTGTCAAGCACACAAGCTATTAGGCATGCTGAAGGTCCAACCGTGAGCATGATGTAACGGAGTAGGACATATGTGGACCATCTGCATGACTGGGAGACATTTTGGTTTGCTGGACTTTCTTATTTTCATGTTGGGATGCTCATAGTTTGGTTGTGTTTCATATTAGATGTGCATGAGCTCCAAATGAATAAATCAACATGCATGCATATGACATGGATTGCTTACAAGGCCCCATCATAAATTTACACAACTTGTGTTAAATAGGCTGTATTTTTCTTCCTGTCTGCAGGCTATGAGTGATCAGGACAGAGGAGGCATGTCTTTCTTTTGGGGATGGTCATATTGGAGTACATTTTTACTTACTTGGTATGCCTTATGTTTATATTTGTATTTTCGTTTATCCTCTTCTTACTTCTTGCCCCTAGATTAATTCTTCCACTGGTTCACAAGAAGTTGAATAAATGGTCAAAAAGTGCACATAAACGATTTCAGGTAACGTAGTCTCCTTACCCTTTAACGTAACCATCAGAAGTAACATAAAAAAAGGTCCCTGTCATTGAACCAGTGATGGTGAAAATGGAAAGTGGAATGAATTAAGTTAATGGTTATGTAACCTCAAGTGTCCCACAAAGGAAAGGTAACCTGAATCTCACATCTCAAGTCCTTGGAAGCACGGTGAGCACATTGATGATGAAAATAATGTATGTTATTTTCATGCAATGGTATCAATTACATTGTTTAACTCCTACTTTTGTGTCAGCAGTCTGCACTTTCTTTAACATAAATTTTGGTCATAGTTTTTTTCTTTGCACTAACAATCACCATAAACATGAAATCACTTCCAACAAAGAATAATCAGTCTATTATAATTTCGTTACTTTTTGTTATTGCGTACCATTTAAATGAGACATGTACTTCATATTCTGCAGCTGTACAAGCTTTGTTTTGCCACTGTTGTTTCCTTTTAAGCTTTCTTGATGGTTGATATCTTCCATAGTTCTGTACCATATAGGCTTCTAGATGTATATCCTATTCTCATAAATCTATATTGAACAATTTTTCTAAGCAGGGCTGTGGTGCCTATCCTTCAGGGTTACGAAGATGCTGGGGATTTTACAGTGACAGAAAGATTAAAGACGAGTCTACATGTGAATCTAGTGTTCTACCTGCTTGTTGGCTCTGTTGCACTCATTGGACTTATACTGCTTATCTTATTGCACCATAACTGGTTTGAATCTTAATGCCCTTACTTATTTTACGACAATCTTTTATTTTGTTGTAAATTTTGGTTTACATGCGTAGATGATATATACTCATTTTAAGTACGGCTGGTTGAGTTTTCTTTGTTTTGTTTTCATATGTGAATGGTTAAGTACTTAAGTACATCAATAAACAAGGAAACATCTTCTTTAGATGTAATCATGCAATCATCTTTGTGGGCTTTACATTGAGAGAATGGATTATATTGTTTTGTGGTTCTGCAAAGCAAAGAAGAAGACATGGAGTTCATGCTATCTATCACATCAGTTATGCTTATTTGATAGAATATATAATATTATCTGTTTTTTTAGGCAATTTTTCACACAGCCTATTGTATGTTTTGTATGCCAATAGTTATGTGTGTTTCTGCTATTTGTTTCTTTAATTGATCTTATGAAAGGGTATGCATTTAGTGTTACTGTTACCATGATCAAGTATATGACATTATGACTATCTTACTGCCCTGTTAAACTTTATGGTACACATGGCATCCCTATAGTATTCTCAAAACTGTACGTTTTTCAAAAAATCAGAGCTAGGATTCCAGTTTACTTACTTTAGCTCTTTAATTGCGTGAAACTCTTCCTTTCTTATTATGATTCTGAAATGGTTGACAGGAAAGGCGGTATAATTGGATTTGCCATGGCTTGTTCAAATACATATGGACTCGTCACTGGTGCATTTCTCCTTGGCTTTGGTTTAAGTGAAATTCCAAAGGGCATTTGGATTAATGCTGACTACATCAACCGCCAGAAGGTTCTTTCCCATAAAGTGGCTAGGGCTGCTCTAAAACTTGATGATGCTCATCAAAACTTGTCAAATGCCATTGTTGTAAGTATCACTGTTCATTTGCTTACGTTCTTGATTGGCCTTCTTTTTCAAGTAATACTCCGACACTCATGATACAACTAATACCAGTCATCTCTGTATAGCTCTCTTCTGGTATTTTAAGTACATGTGATAATACAATAAAAGGACAACTATAGAGCGTGTCCTATACGTTCTTACAACTAGCATAATTAGTTAAAAAGGGTGGATTTGTGAGAGTACTTTTGCTCTTGTTTGAGTAGTATCCTAGTATCTTTCTGTAATTGTTTTCTGAAACTTTTTGTCATTGCAAAACGACTTCTTTAAATGCACTACATTTAATAGGATTCATTTATTTTTTATGTCCCTAGTCCCAGTCATCATATTTCAGCTTGTTGGCTGTAGTAATTTCCAATGTTTTTGTATCTGGGTAGGCTGAAACTAAGTTTTTTTTCGTAGCATAGGACGAAATAGATGCATAAATTTTTTTGTTATTGGACTTCAAAGATGTGATTGCTAGAGTATACATACTAGTGAGTAGTGATGCTACTTAAGATCCAGATGTTGGTTCATCGTAGATTGGAGTAATTTCATTGGAAATTAGAAAGGGGATATGTTTTCTAATAAACAATACCATGTCGCAATTGCTTTCTGTTATTTTCCTTGGTGACTTGTATTGGAGTTAGACGAGATATGTGATAGTTTAGCTGTTACCATATCTTTACCGATGGGCATCTCTTTTAAAGATTATGTTGATATGAATACTATATGACTAGGATTAAACTGTGTAAACTTTTGTTTGCTCTTCCTCTAACATATTATGATTTATTGCATTAGGTCGCCCAAGCAACATCGAAGCAAATGTCAAACCGTGATCCCTTGAGGCCCTATATGAATATCATTGATAAAAAGTTGACCAAAATGGTAAATCTTCTTTGTCCGTTTGTGTGGCTTTAAATGCATTCGCTATTTGTTTCACTTTCTGATTTTGGAGCTAAAAGACACAATGGTATTTATATGTTTTGTTCAGCTTAATCAAGATCCCTCTTTCAAACCCCAAGGAGGAAGGTTAGGGGAAAATGATATGGATTATGACTCCGATGAGAAATCTATGGCAACACTAAGACGCCAACTCAAAATAGCCAAAGGCGAGTACTACCGTTGTAAAAGGTAAGCACCAACTAGAGTTATATTTGTGGAAGCAAGTGTTAAAATGTTCATTGGACTGTGCACTATTGTACTTTCTCAGTAAGTTTATGTTTGTTAGGATGGGTTTCTATCTTGTCGATCGACACTCGCCATTGAGGCATTTTCATGTTTAGCATATTTGTTTGGCTGTCGGCCTAAACCTTGTTCTTTTGTGAGGCATTTTCATGTTTAGCATATTTGTTTAGCTCACCAATAAGCATCTGGTTCATGGTTTTGTGAGGGACCAAACTGGTCTTGTCAATTTGGTTTTTGCTTCCATTATTTTTCATTTTTTGGTCGCCATTCGATTCAGCTTGGAGTTAGTGCACAATCCCAGTTACTAGTCAATGATTCTTTGATTGGTTTTAAAATGAATGCCGACGATTTATGCCTATAATGTTCAGCTGTTAACTGAAAGTCAACTTCCGGTGTTAATATTGATGCTAAACTGTTATCTGATATTATGTGTCATCAATGTTTATGCTTACGCTGGCAGTGCTCATCTAGGTGTGTGTTCGTGTATATATAGAATGTTTTTCTTAGCTGTTTGTCTCACTTTGGTGAGGAATGCGCCTTGACGTGGGCCCAGAAGACCTTTGCACCTTGATGTGCCTCACATCTTAGAAATTAGAATTTTAGGTTAATAGCGGGTATTTGTGTTGTTTCAATCCAGAGGTACCCAGATTGACTACTTGAAGTTAGTCAGAATATGTATTAGCTCCATAGGTTAACTTTGCACCTTATTTATACTTCCCTTTTGCCTTTTACCCCTTTAAAAGAAAGCTGAACAATGAATTATAGTGGCTATTTTCTAGGATCTGAATGGCAGACCAAATATTATTTAGCCAAGGTTTCAACAATGTTGCTATTTGTTGATGCACTAAGGTGGAAGCACCTGTTTCATTTCATGGGACATAATATTACATCATGCCATCACATCATCCTTTAATCACAAGCATTTACTGTCACAAAGAATGTTTGAAGTGAGTCAAGTAACATGTTTATTTCTTTGTTTTATTGTTTGCTCAATCATTTATGTTTTTTCGTATTGATCAGTGAATATATGAACTTTGTGATGGAAGCTCTTGAGCTGGAGGACACTCTGAAGAATTATGAGCGTCGTAATGATACTGGATGGTTTGCTCTCAATCCAGGCTTGTTATTCTTCCCATTGAGTCTCTCTTTATCTAAATATGCTTTCACGTTGTAGGAATGATCCATGCCTCTTTTTTCTTCTATAATGGGGCTTCCTCGTGAGTCACTTTGGGAATTATCGTCACTTTGTGATGGTAGAATTAAATTGTTGTTCTGCAACTTTATTATGAAGATTCACTGCTTTCCAGTTTGTTATCTCCCATCCATTTAGTGAACCACTAAAAGATATTAGTTCCATACACCATATATATTGGATTGCTATGTTGATGTATTTTCATCTAACGTTCAGTGTGGTGACATTGACCATATAAAATCTTTTCCGCGAGCCTTCTTCGAAACAGTCTCTCTGCATCTTGAGACAGAGGGAAGGTCTGCGACACTCCGCTTACAGCTTACCCCTCGTGGACTGTACCTCTGGGTGGGATATACAGGGTCTGGTTTGGTCATTAGTGCTCCAATCACATCACATCAGTTCATGCTATCCAGGCTTGTTTTGTGGTTCTGCAAAGCAAAGAAGAAGACATGGAGTTCATGCTATCAATCACATCAGTTATGCTTATTTGATAGAATATATAATATTATCTGTTTTTATGTATTATCCTGCCACATATGAGTGCATATATATGGAATTATGAATAAATTGTTTGGTTTTTTGAGGCTTACGCCTCAACCATCTCTAGGCTTACGCCTCACGTACCTAATGGGAAAACGCCTCGAGGCTCGTTTCCGTTTTTTAAAACCTTGGTCCTGTCCTACTCTCTTGTCCTGTCCAGTTCTGTCCTGTCCAGTCCTGTCCAATCCTGTCTGCGTACCAAACGTTACCTTAGTGCATTATACATGAGTAAACTTGTGATGGAAATAAAATGTGCTTGAACAAACTAAACGACTTCGTTCCCAGTGATATTTTGTTTGAATGGTAACTCTTTTGATAGTCATCCTTGATCTGCTGCTGATTTTGAAGTTGTTAATCAACAAAAAAGGAATGTTAGTGCCACAAGAACATGTTCAATTCTTGCAAGATTTCAGATTGTTAATTAAGTGTAAGATGATAACTTTGTTTATGTTATGGACCAACTTGTAAAAGCAGGCTTAATCTGCAATTTGTTATTTGAACAGAAGTTATGACGATATGGTCCATACTGCAGGTTTAAAACTTAACTATTATTTTACTTTGTTTAACCTGCAGGAAATATATTTCAAGCATCAGGCCTGAGCGTACAGGGAAGATAGGATCTTGTCTTGATACCATTGGTAATCTTTTTATTTTCCAAATTTTGATACATTTCCCTAGTTCTTAGATCAATTATGAACTTCCTTTTGGTTTTCTTGAAGGATGCTTCCGTTGTAATTCTGTGCTACATACATAATTTATCAGCATAAACAGAATCTCTAAGGAGAAAGCTTATGTTGGATATAGGATCATTGGATATTCAATATGGCCATATCAACGCTGTGTTCTTGAAACTCATTTTGCGAAGGAAAGCGAGGGAAAATAATGACAAGTTTCCTTCCAAAACTTTCCTCCCAAACGTGGGAGGAAAGTAAAAGAAAAGAAATTAAAAAAATTACTGAATTTATTAAAATTACAATACTACCCGACCTTTCATTATAAAAGATATATTTTTGAAGGGTATATTGTAAAAATGACATCTTTCTTTTCCTTTCTCTCCTGTTCAAGAACACGAATAAAAAAAACTCTCTTCCTTTCCTTCCTTTTTCTTCCCTTTCGAGAACACAAATAAAAAAATTATTTCCCTCTCCTTTCTTTTCTCTTCCTTTCTTTTCTTTTGTTTTCTCTCCGTTTTGGAGAACACAGCATAAGAGAGATGAAGTGGGGTTGAAATTGTAGATCCTAGTATTTGAAGCATGTACTTGATGTTTTATTCTCTTTCACTATCCCTCAATCCCTATACGCAGGCGGCAGCTCTTCTTTGTAGTGTTCTATTTTCTTCATTATATGAGTTGCAGTCTTAAAAAATGCTTGGGATGTATATATCAGTTTGATATGATGTGCATTTATCTCAATTCATCATCTAGGATGGTGCTGATGCTCTTCTTAATTCATAAAAAATTGGTTATGGGTTAATTTGCAGAGCTTGTATGGCGGTGTATTCTGAGGAAGCAAGTCAACAAGGCTTTGGCTATCATATTGGGTTGCTTTAGTGTGGCAATTCTTCTAGCAGAAGCCACTATACTGCCTCGTGGAGTTGACTTCTCTCTTTTCTCTATTATAATTAAGGCAGTTCAAACAAGTGGAGTGTTTGTGCATGTAACTTCTCTATCTTTTCCACAAGTGTTCGGGCATCGTGTGTGTTATGCTTGGTAATTTGAAACAATTGGTGAACTATATTTTCACTCTCCTCATCCCTTAATAAGTTAAACAAATGTTTTTGACTGCTGTGAGCTGAACACATCATTTTTCCTTTCACTCCATATCTACTTCTTTACAAATACTAGTAACAGTGGTTATGCTCACCAGATTCTTCAATTTTATTCGTTAACGGGTATTTTAGATATTTGACCAAGTCACATATTCTCATCAAAGTATGCCTAGTGGAAGGTAGCCTTTTTTAGGACCAAGGGATAAGATATAAAAAGAAAATATTTTGCTCTAGGAAGACTAAGGGGACGTTTACCTGACACTTACCCAATAAGCGCTTATCGGTACAAGTCAACACTTAAAACTTAACTTGCTGGGTCAAGATTTTAGTCCATTAAAATGGCATCGTATGCAACATTTTTATCCAGTAAGCAATTGCACGGGTCCAGAGGCTTGATTGATTGATTCTTTAAAACTAGCTCCTGTAACCAATCTCATCATTAGCATTTTCACCATTATAATGGAAACTCAATTATGTGGATTAAAGCCCTACTTAAGGAAGTCCTCTTATCGCTTACGGGGGAAGAGTGATTGCCAGGTAAGACTGTTGGTCCTTGTCATCGCTCTTACTGGGTAAGATTCTCGATCATTGTCACGGCCATCTGATAAGGTAAAGTGACCTGATAAGCACTTATTGGGTAAGCGTTTAGGTAGCGTTTGGTACGCAGACTGAACAGGACGGGACGGGACAGAACAGGATAGGACGGGACAGAACTAATTGTCTGTTCTGCGTTTGGTAGGACTAGAATAGGGTTGGACTAATTGTCTGTTTCACGTTTGGTAAGCTGGACAGGACGGGACTAAACTGTTAAAATGACTAAATTACCCTTGAGCATTATATTTAGTACTTTTTATTATATAATAATTATAAATCAACTAAATAGTGAAAATTTTATTAATTCTTATTTCTTCTCCATCTACTACTACCAGCCGCCACGCCTCTTCCAGTTCTTGAGTTCTTCACCACCATACGCCTCTTGGTCAACAAATAGGTACGATTCTAGAGGAGAAAATACGATTGATTAGGAAGAATTCAACCAAAGAATTCAATATTGGAGAGATTTAGGTTTTCAGATTTCAGATTTTAGTATTTGGGGGAGTTTTCGGTTCCAAAAATTAAAATGGGAGAGTTTTTAGTTCTCAGATTATACAGTTTGGGAGAGTTTTAGGGCTTAGATTTGGAGAGTTTTGTTTAGATTTTGTAATTTTCGAAGGGTAACAAAGTAATCTTAAGTTTTGTCCAAGGTTGTTCCACCTATTTTGGTGGAACAAAAAAAGTCTGATTTTGTCCCATGGAAATGAGTTTTAGTCCCACCTTGTCCCACGGCATGCCAAAATGGGACAAAATTTTTTTGTCCCGTCCTGTCCCATGTAGTCTGTGCACCAAACGCAACCTTAGTAAACAATCCCTAAGATGAGAAAGGGTTTGCAGTAAAACTAAAGGTAAGAAGTATTTTATTGATTCCATATGCATCCCTTGTTTTCTTTTCCTTTCCTCTATCTTTGAGACTGAAATTATTCTTTTGCACCTATTCCCAGGTTGTTGCTTTCATTCCGCTGATGTATATGTGTGTCTGCACTTACTATTCGTTATTCAAAATTGGAAGGTTGACATTCTACTCACTTACTCCTAGTCAAACAAGTTCAGTCAGCCTGCTAATGATTTGCTCGTAAGTGTTTTTAGTGCTCAATAATCAACCATGTCTCATCTGAAATACATTCATTTCAATGATGTAAATGACATATCCATTTTAAAATATCTACCAGGCAGGTGGCACGATACGCACCCCCAATCTCATATAACTTTCTAAATCTTATCCGTCTTCCACGAGATGCAAGGACCGTCTTTGAATGGGTTAGACTTCAACCTGTAATCTCTTCTTAAGCGTTGTGTTTTTATTTTATGAACATTCAACATATGCTAGGAAAGCTAAGTCTAGAGAAACGGAGATGTCAAGTATTGGCCTCATTAATCTGTAAATTCTTTTTAAAATAAATTTGGGTTATAACGGCAATATCCGCTGCTCTCCTTTTCTGTACTAGGCATTGTTTGGTAAACCCAAAGTAGCTTATAAGCTAGCTTATTTTTTGTGTACATGTTTGGATGGACAAAAAGTAGCTTATAAGCTAGCT